>JAXQQM020071213.1:0-80512 GCA_034641835.2 Pinus albicaulis | reverse complement strand
ATTTCATTTCCACACTCTGCACCCTGTTGAGCCCCAAAGATGTCCTTCTCTTTCACCACATTTCACTTCACTTCCTTTGTCCCTCATCAAATACAGGCTTAAATGATCAATAGGATTGATTAAATTTACTTTAAGAATGTATATAATGACTAACTTGCTACACTTTTATGGTTTTGTTGTTGTAGTACTTTTTGACTAGACTTAGCTACAGAATGCAGCCATTCTGTAGCTAGTTGCATGTTCCGCAACTATCTTCATGTTCATGCAGGTTCCAGGTGTCACCTCAAAGAAAAACACATATGAGTGAATTCCAGACTTCATCCACATCATTCCTTGCTCCCTACAAAGTCTGAGCAGAATTCTACAGGTGGTTATGCACGTGGGAAACCAAAACTAAGAGATAGACTTCTAATAGGACAAGGACTGTACAGATGTCCTTAATCATAGTACAAGACCACCACCAGAGTTATAGTTTGATTTTAGTTGGGAAAAACATTTATTCCTATTTTATCTCAAGGGTAGATATGTAATTTTCTTATAAGAATGACTCGGGAGACCGAGAAACAGCTAGCTAGATTTTGTTTTGTTGCTAGATCTCAGAAGACCGTAATACTCTGTTTTAAAGTATTTTCCCTTTTAATGAAAGAAGCATCGCTTTATTGCAAGATCTGAGGCAATCTTAAGGAGATTTGTATGCTAATCCAGTGGTAGAGGGCCCCTACTGCCTGAGAAGATTTTTTTCATATGGTTTAGATAAGTAACTTTAGCCTTTTTATTTTCATTCCTAGTTTAAGCAATTTTCTGAACTTTGTGTTTTTATACTCACTTGCATTGAATGCTACAGCTAGTCTTATTCTTACGAATTATTCCAAAACATTACTAACATTGAACGAGATATGACTGTAGTATTTTAGGAATTAGTTGCATTTTTTCGGAACTTTATGTTTTATGTTATTTACAATATAGCTAGACTTGTTCTTTCAAACTGTTCCAAAATATCACTCACATTGAACGAGATAGGGTTGTAGAATTTTAGAGATTAGTTGCATTTTAGCTCAGTTGTAATACTCCGAAGGTTAATGGCATTCTAGTTTGATTTTGTTTAATGTATTTCAAGCTTGATTAGTTGCATTCTAGTTCAGTTGTGGTCATTGTGTTTCAAGTTTGATTGATTGCATTCTTGTTCAGTTTTGCTTAATGTATTTCAAGTTTCATTAGTTAGTTGCATGATGGTTCTGTTCTATTAGACTAAGGCCTTCATTTTTTACAAAACTACTCTTGTTATTAATATCTTCCAACATATCACCATACGGACAGGAATTAGTGATATCAGTTCAAGGCCTTGACTGTTCTGCAATCTCTTACAATTGTGCAAATAGCCTTTTTCCCAAAAATATTACAAAAGACTTCTAATTTCTGAATAAGGCTTAGTAGTGACAATTTAAGTTGCAGAATGGAATAATTCTAGTATCATAGGTTAATTTAAGGTAGAGTTCCTCATTGTGTTGTAGACTATCTTTTCCAAATGTATTCAAACAGATTTCTAGCCATGGATAAGATCTTCCCTATGAAATTGTAGGTTGTTGTTTACTTAGAACCTCACTGCATTCAACTCATCCTTTTCTCAAGCTATTCCAACATATTCCTAATGAATGAATTGGATTGAGTTTATGTTATGAGTTATTGTCAAGTTTTGCATTTTCTGAATGCCACACATAATTTAGAATAGGTTTTGCTCTGTTTTTAGTGTGACCAACAACTGTTCTTTATCAACATTTAGTTCTTTTCCTTCTTAACATAAAACCAAAAAACCAAAAACATCATAAAAACACTAAACACAATGTAGTGAGAAACAGATACCTAGGCACATATAGTGCACCTGACTTCAGTAGTTTACTAGCCCTGGTTGACAATTTATGACCCCAATTTAGGTACACTAAGTTGAGCAGACATTTTTGGCGCCATTGCCGGGGAAGTGTAACTAGGTAGCCTAGTTTCTTACCTCCAAAAAACAATGATATGCGTAGAGAAAGAGACTCAAGGGGTAGATTCATAAGAAGCAGAAGCTTGATTCCTAAAACACCACTTGTTTCACCATGACCAAGAGCCAGCACACCTTCAACTCAAACCCACATTCCATCCTTTACTGATCCTAGACTCTCAGAGGACTTAAGATTAGATATTCCATTAGAAAGACCTTCCACTTCATCCACTGAACCTGTCTTAGAAGAAGATTCAAGGACCCCTGCTAGAGATACAAACTTTTCCACTTCCACAGAAGAATCAACTATGGCGGAAGAAGGGGGAGGAGGAGTCTTTAATGGAGAACACACACTATTTGGAGGGGGTAGAGGTAGAGGTAGAGGAGAAGGAGGTAGAGGTGCAGAAGGAGAAGGAGGCAGAGAAAGAGGTAGAAGAGAAATGGGAAGCTCTTTTGGGTTTCCTATAGTAGATGAAGAAACCAATACAACTATGAAAAACATTTCACCCTCTGTCCTTCCAAACTTTTATGGACTGAAAACTGAAGATCCTGAAACCTTCCTATTTGAATTTGAAGTCCTGTGTAGAACCTATGACTACTTACAAGATGCTCAAAAACTTAAATTAGTTCCTTCAACATTGAAAGGAGCAACATTGAAGTGGTTTATGAGTTTGACATGGGAAGACATGAAACAAGTATTTATAGAAAGGTATTTGGACTACTGTATGCCATCCAACCATAAGGAGGAAGTGTTTAAAATGCTACAAAAAGAAGATGAAAATTTGGAAGATTTATTGGAGAGATTTCACTACAACATCAAAAGAGCAAAAATGGAAAACTTAGACCAAGACACTTTGAAAGCTCTCTTGTTGAAAACAATTAGGGATGAATGGTTAGATATCCTTAACATGATGGGAAAAGGGGATATATCTCAGCTCACATTACCTGAAATAGTTGAATTATGTATCAACCTTTCAAGAGGGAAATCTAAAATTGTAAAAGGACCAAGAGACCCTGCTCTTGCAAGGGCAAGTAAGTCTGCTTCTGGGACAGTAAGTAGGGCAGAAATAGGACATATGCTTGATGAATTCAAATCTGACATTTTAGGGAGACTTAGTGAACAAATAGACACCCTTAAACTACAAAACAAGCAAAAAGATGAATCTGATGCCTTAGCAATCTTTTGTCCCAAATTTAGAAAGAAGCATGCCTTGAGAGAGTGCCCTTTAGATGCAAAAGTTGTAGAGACTTGTGTAATTTTTTCAGAAAAACATGGGACCAAAATTTGTCCTTCACTTCCTGGTCTTAAAGTTGTCTTTCAAGAAGAAACTCCTACAAATCCCACAGAATCTCTCAATTTTGTCTCTAGAAGGCCTTGGAAAGGACCTCAAACACAAGGATTCCATGATCAGATCTATAATCAACCCCCACAAAATTGGAATTCTTGGCAGCAACCTTGGCCCCAATTTCAAAATCAATCACAAACTTGGGCACAAGGAGCACAAAATCCCTATGGAAGATACTCTCAGTATTATCAATATCCACCATTCTATCCACCATATCCACATTTCTCTCCTCAAAAAAATCCTCAAAAAAATCCTCAAAATCCACAACATCAAAATCAACCACTTCCATTACCATTTCCTCAGAAAACAAATCAGTTGCTTGCTCAACCCATACCAAACCCCAACAATAAAAATCCTCAGAACACATACACGATAGAAGGTCAACAGTTTCCAACCTATTTGATTACTCCTTTAGACCTTAATGATGTTCAACTTAGGTCTGGAAGAATACTTGAAAAGAGGAAACCTTCTGTAATCATACAAGAGCAAGACAATTCTAAGGAAGATTCTCTATGGGTAAATAAAAGTCTTGAAGAGAACATAACTTTTCAAGACCCAAATATTGAAAAATCAAAACAAAAAGAACCAATAATCTCAACTCCTATATTAGAGCAGCCATCAACATCCACTTCTACACCTCCCTTTCCAGAAAGATTACAAATTGATAGGGGTGTAGAAAAAAAAATTATGGTGCCTAATTATGATTTCCTAGATGAGTTGAGAAATGTTTGTATTAAGATCCCATTATTACAAGCTATCAAGGAAATTCCAATTTTAGCAAAAACAATAAAGGAGTTGAGCATGAAAAAAAAAGGAAAAAGAATCAAAGAGACAAAGAAAATTCAACTGGCAGGAAAAATAGCAGACATCATGATGGGTAAGATTGCCATTCCAAAGTATCTAGACCCAGGAAATCCAGTTGTTAAGATACACATCAATGGAACTGAGATCCAAAACACACTTATTGATTTAGGAGCAACAATCAATATCATGAGTAGACAAATCATGGATAAACTAAAACTTCCTAATCTTCTTTTTACACCCACATTATTACAATTAGCAGACAGATTTGTGATCAAACTTGATGGGGTAATAGAAGACATTCCAGTGTCCCTAGATTCTTGGGAGTATCCTATGGATTTTATGATCCTAACCCCTAAGAATAATCTAGGAGGGCATCCTATTATATTAGGAAGACCTTGGTTAGCTACAGCTGATGCTTTCATTAGTTGTAGATCCAGTGATATGTACATCTCGGATGGTAGTTCAACCAATAAATTTACCTTGTATCCTCCAGCAAAGACAATTACAGAATTAGATGATACTCAATGGATAGAGGATGAAGAAGACATACAACCTCCACAATTTCAAAAATTAGTGAAGATAGCCAGATTCTGAATACCTTAGAAAATTTTGAATCCTCTTCGGAATACAAACATGAACAATTTCAAGAAGAATCCAAAATTGAGTTTTTATCACCAAGACAGATGTCTCTTTATTCCATGGATAAATTTGGTAGTTCTACAATTGAGATATTTCCAGGCAAAACTTTAAACATAAACAAGAACCTAGAGAAATCTCAACAAGAAGAGCTAGTCAAGATATTACAGAGACATTCTTCTGTATATGCATGGGAGTACACTGATATGAAAGGGATAAGCCCTAGGACTTGCACTCATCACATCTATACAGAGGAAAATTGTAAACCAATCAGACAACCTCAGAGACGGATGAATCCAAATCTTAGGGAGATTGTTAAAGAAGAATTGCAGAAATTGTTAAATGTCAATTTTATCTATCCCATTTCAGATAGTCAGTGGGTTTCTCCTTTGGTAATTGTGCCAAAGAAAAATGGTAAATGGAGGGTATGTATTGACTACCGGGAATTAAACAAAGTTACTCTTAAAGATCATTTTCCCCTACCTTTCATAGATCAGGTGTTAGATACATTAGCTGGCAAAAAGTACTTCTCATTTTTAGATGGGTTTAGTGGTTATAATCAAATTCAAGTAGCACTTGAAGATCAAGAAAAAACCACATTTACCTGTCCTTGGGGTACCTATGCTTACCGAGTATTGCCATTTGGACTATGCAATGCACCTGCAACATTTCAAAGGGCAGTACTAGGAATATTTTTAGATCTAATACATGATTGTGTAGAGGTATATATGGATGATTTCACAGTCTATGGAAACACATTTGAAGAAGCCTTAGCAAACTTGGAAAAAGTTTTAAAGAGATGTAAAGAAGAAAATCTTTCACTAAGTCATGAGAAGTGTTTTATGATGTTTACCGAAGGAATTGTTTTGGGGCATCACATTTCAGGGGATGGGATTAGAGTTGATGAGTCAAAAGTTGAAGTCATCTCTAACTTATCTATTCCAAGTTGTCAAAAATATGTTAGGAGTTTTCTAGGATTTACAAGATATTATCGAAGGTTTATAGAAAACTTCACCAAGATAGCATCTCCACTTTTCAAATTACTTACCAAAGACTGTGAATTCAAGTGGAATCCTGATTGCGAGTTAGCCTTTGAGACCTTGGAAACAAAAATCTCTGAAGCACCTATTTTAAGGGGACCTAACTGGAAGTTACCTTTTCATATTTCAACATATGCCTCAGATACAGCTCTAGGAGCAGTATTGGGACAAAAAGACCTGATTCCTTATGCCATCTACTATACCAGTAAAAATTTGACTCCTTCAGAGTTAAACTATACTGTAACTGAAAAAGAGTTTTTAGCTGTTGTTCATGCCATAAACAAATTCAGACACTATATAATAGGCTATGAAACTTTTGTTCACACAGATCATTCTGCAATTAGATATCTAATGAAAAAATCAATTACTAATGGCAGAGTCATAAGATGGTTATTTCTTTTACAAGAATTCAACATTACCATTCTAGATAGGCCTGGAAAACAAAACACAGTAGCTGATTTCCTATCTAGACTCCAAAACATCAAAGACAATACTCCAATTGAAGATCAATTCCCTGATGAATATCTTTTTGCAATTTCTACTCAAACTCCTTGGTTTGCTGACATTGCTAATTATTTAGTTTCAGGGAAATTTCCTTCAATAATGAATGCAAGAGACAAAAGAAAGATCATTTATGACAGTGTAAAATATTCATGGGTTGCTAATGAGTTATAAAAAACAGGTCCAGATTTTATCATTAGGAGATGTGTTAGGGAAGATGAGATGCCTGAGATCCTCAAGGCATGTCATGATGAACCTTGTGGCGGACACTTTGCTGATAAAAGGACAGCTTATAAGGTCCTTCATTTAGGATACTATTGGCCATCCATTTTTAAAGATGCTAAAGAGTATGTCAAAAGGTGTGACAGTTGCCAAAGGGTAGGAAAACCTTCTCCTTCAGGTGAGATGCCATTGCAGCCTCAGGTACATATTGAACCTTTTGAAAAATGGGCTTTAGATTTTGTAGGACCTATTAGTCCTCCATCAAGACAAAGGAAATATATATTAGTTTGCACTGATTATGTTACCAAATGGGTAGAGGCCAAGCCATTACTTTCTGCTACTGAAGCATCTGTAGTTAATTTTCTTTTTGAGGATATTTTTACTTGTTTTGGTGTCCCAAGGGAAATTGTTACAGATCAAGGAGCTCAATTCACATCAAGGCTAGTGGAACAAATGATGGAGAGGTAAAAAATCAGACACAGAAAATATACTCCCTATCATCCACAAGCAAATGGTCAAGTGGAATCTACTAATAAGGTTATTGAAGGGATCCTAACAAAGACTGTTCATTTACATAGAAGAGATTGGGTAGATAGGATTTCTGAAGCCTTGTGGGCCTATAGAACTACATGGAGAAGCACAATAGGCCATACTCCTTATGAACTTGTTTATGGAAAACAAGTTTTGTTCCCCATAGAGTTCCAGATTAAAACTTTTAAAATGGCAGTCCAGCTAGGACTTGATCTAACAGATGCACAAAAGCACATATTGGAGCAGATTAATGAATTGGATGAAATCATATAGGATGCAGTCCAGAAAACAAATATAGTCCAGCAGCAAAGGACTAAACGGCATGATAAGTACATCAAGGAAAAGAAGTTTAAAGAAGGTGACTGGGCCCTCTTGTTTGATTCAAAGTTCAAAGATTTTCAAGGTAAATTCCAAACACATTGGCTTGGACCATATGAAATTGTGAAATTTTTTGAAAATGGAGCAATAAAAATCAGGACAATAGATGAAGAAGAGTTCACTTTTCTTGTAAATGGTTATAGATTGAAGCTGTATCATAAGACACTTTCAAGAGAAGAATTTGTCAAGAGATTCCAGGAAAACAGTGATGTGAAGTTAATGAAGAAGAATTTTTCTTCTTCATCAACTTAATTGAATTTTCTGAATTCAAATGCATGAAAATAAATAAATAAATAAATAAATAAAAATAAAGTATAAACATGAAAACTAATCACTGATTAGCATGTTTATACAGAAAATATAGAGTGAAAATCAGAATCTTTCTGACACTTTAGCTTTTCCATTTTGTTCTTTTTCTGCAAGCAGCTATTACAAAATCATAAGTGCAGACCCATTTTACATATCATATTCCACTTATGATCCATTTCACTCCATTCATCCATACTCCATTTCACTCCATTCATTTTACTCCACGGTCCACCTCATTTCCATCTCAGAGTTTTAAGATTGATCTTTTTCTGCAATTGAATAATACAAATCATAAGTTGTAGGCCACTTTTCATACTTCACTCCACTTTACATTTATAATCCAATTCATTCCATTACATTCCACTTCACTCATATTCCATTACACCATATTTCATGATCCATTTCATACAACATTCCATTCATGCTTCAAACCATTTCATGTTTCAAAGCTTCTACAGGAATATTCTGCAGCCAGTCAGACATTCTGCAGCCAATCAGACATTCTGCAGCCAGCCAGACATTCTGTAGCCAGAGATCCTGAAGGCAACTATCCAGTCATCACTTGATCAGCAGCAAATTGATCCTGCAGTGACAACAAGCAAAATCAAAGGGATTATGAAGACTGAAGAATCAATGATTTTCATAGGAGGACAGAGCATGTTAAAGCCACAAAAATTAAAGGAAAGGAAAAGGTAAAGTTATGAAATTATTATAATGACAGATTATGAAATTTTTAGTATAGTTAAGTCATGTATGATTCAAAAAGTTATTTTGGTTAGTCGTGTTGATCATGCCTATTAAACCTATCATAAAAACTTTGGACAAAATCCCTTCCATCTTGCCATATCTAATCATCATTTAAAACTTAATGGTTAAGTACTGAAGCGACCTATTCGGTCATGTCACTAGCCCGAAGCACTTAGTGATGATTTTGAAATTAACACGATAATTTTCCGCGGTCTTTTCTTCCATGATGGCCCTCAAAATCATTAATTCGTGTGAATCACCCGCACTATATTTCACTCATTCTACAACCGCTTCCTGTCATCCTTCCTTAGCTAACTCCTACTGCATAAACAGAGAAGGCATCTCCAGGGTAAAAACAACTCTCCACAGTCATTTTCACCGTGAATAGAAGAGCAAAAAAATTGAAGGTTGAGAAAAGAAGCTATGGGTCTCATAGTAAGATCCGAACTAGTCGGAACAAAATACTTAGAGGTTTACCCACAGCTTAGAGAAATGCTTCAGCAGGTAGGGTGGTTACAATTCTTGGAAAAATTCAATGGTTTCCATAAAGAGGTAACTAAGAGATTTGCACGGTCCTTCAATGGAGAGGAAGTTGAATTAGGAGATGTCAAATTCACTATTACAGAAGCTTTCATTGCAGAAGCAGCAAAATTACCCAGGCAAGGAGAATGCTGGTTCAAAAATAGGGAATTTCATAATGAGGCATGGAGACAAATGCTCAAAACACCAGGTATGGATGTTTCCATTTTTAAGAAGGGCATTCCTAGCTCAGCACTGAAGAATAAATGGCGGAATATGTTGCTTATTTTGAAAAAAATTATAACTTGTGAGGGAAGGTTTGGTACCTTATATATTTATCATATTCGGCTAATGATGCATTTCTTAGATGAAGAAATCAATTTACCCTTCTTCTTACTTCATAGCTTACAGAGAATGGCCTCTAATGTTCAAAAGAGGGTTCAATTCTTGGAAACCACTTTATACCACCACAGCCCAGTTAAAATCCTAATTGAACATCATTTGAGAATAATGGGAGACAATTGAGATGAGTTTCTAGTGAGAAATCACTTTGAAGAACCCAAGGAATCTCCATATAAAGGCAAACCTACAAGAAGAAGCAGGAGAAGGGAAATTTCCAAAATTGTTGAGATTAAAAATGGTAAGTCTATACAAGAGGATAGTGAGGAGATGATTTCTGAGAAATTGGTTGAAATTAAGAAATAGCTCAAAAAGGAGAAGATGATAAGAAGGAATGCCAAGGAGAGAGGTGAAGGACCATCTCAACCAAGACGAAGTGATAGGCTTAGAGGTATATTGAAGAAAACAGGGGTTAGACAAACGGGAATTATAAACATTGAGGATGAAGAGACACCTACTGCTTGATCACCTGAGTACCAATACGAGGAGGATCTTGATGAAGGAGCTCCAGAGATAGACCCAAAAAAACAACAAATTTATGATTATGTTGAGACATTAGAGAAGAGAGCCTCATAAAGTAGAGACAAAACTCCTAGCCCATCAGAATCTGCAATTGATATGCTAAGAAGAGATAAATATGAGTTAGAAGTACTCAATAGGCATATCAAGAATGAGAATGACATTTTAAAGGAGCAGATTAAGCTGAAAAGTAATATGAATACAACTCTCTCTCTACAAAGGAGAAATTGTACAAGGCTAGTGACAAATTGAAGAAGAAAAATAAAAAGTTGAGCAGGGCACTCATAAATTTGAGATTCAAGTTGGTCATAAGGAAGCCTAGGAGGCCATTAAGCATCAGACAAAGCAGAAGAAGGAGGTTGGATGTCCTAGCAGAGGTCTCAAAATATATGGATTAATTGCATGAGGACATGCAAAAGCCTTGCAGTGGGGGTATGTTGAGCCCCAAAGATGTCATTCTCTTTCACCACATTTCACTTCACTTCCTTTGTCCCTCATCAAATACAGGCTTAAATGATCAATAGGATTGATTAAATTTACTTTAAGAATGTATATAATGACCAACTTGCTACACTTTTATGGTTTTCTTGTTGTAGTACTTTTTGACTAGACTTAGCTACAAAATGCAGCCATTCGGTAGCTAGTTTCCTGTTCCGCAGCTATCTTCATGTTCACGCAGGTTGCAGGTGTCACCTCAAAGAAAAACGCATATGAGTGAATTCCCGACTTCATCCCACATCATTCCAGACTTCATCCCACATCATTCCTTGCTCCCTACCAAAACTAAGAGATAGACTTCTAATAGAACAAGGACTGTACAGATGTCTTTAGTCACTGTATGAGACCTCTACTAGAGTTCTAATTTGATTTTAGTTGGGAAAGACATTTATTCCTGTTTTATCTCAAGGGAAGTTATGTAATTTTATTATAAGTATGACTTGGGAGACTCAGAAACAGCTAGCTAGATTTTTTTTTGTTGCTAGATCTTAGAAGGCCGTAACACTCTGTTTTTAAATTATTCTCCCTTTAATGAAAGAGGCACAACTTTATTGCAAGATCTGAGGCAATCTTGAGGAGATTTGTATGCTAATCCGGTGGTAGAGGGCCCCTACTGCCTGAGAAGCTTTTGTTCATATGATTTAGATAAGTAACTTTAGCCTTGTTTCATTCCTAGTTTAAGCAATTTTCTGAACTTTGTGTTTTATACTCACTTTCAGTGGATGCTACAGCTAGTCTCATTCTTACGAATTATTCCAAAAACATCACTAATATTGAAGGAGATATAACTGTAGTATTTTAGGAATTAGTTGCATTTTTCGGAACTTTATGTTTTGTGCTCATTTACATTACAGCCAGACTTGTTCTTACAAATTGTTCCAAAATATCACTCATATTGAACGAGATAGGGTTGTAGAATTTCATAGACTAGTTGCATTTTAGTTCAGTTGTAATACTCCGAAGGTTAATGGCATTCTAGTTTAATTCTATTCAATGTATTTCAAGTTTGATTAATTGCATTCTAGTTCAGTTGTGGTCACTATATATCAAGTTTGATTGATTGCATTCCTGTTCAGTTTTATTTAATGTATTTCAAGTTTCATTAGTTAGTTGTATGATAGTTCTGTTCTATTAGACTAAGGCCTTCATTATTTACAAAATACTCTTGTTATCAATCTCTTCCAACATATCACCATACGGATAGGAATTAGTGATATCAGTTCAAGGCCTTGACTATTCTACAAACTCTTATAATTGTGCAAATAGCCTTTTTCCCAAAACTATTCCAAAAGACTTCTAACTTCCGAATAAGTCCTAGTAGTGACAATTTAAGTTGCAGAATGGATTAATTTCAGTATCATGGGTTAATTTAGAGTAGAGTTCCTCACTGTGTTGCAGACTATCTTTTCCAAATGTGTTCCAACAAATTTCTAGCCATGGATAAGATCTTCCTTGTGATATTGTAGGTTGTTGTTTACTTAGAAGAACCTCACTGCATTAAACTTATCCTTTTCTCAATCTATTCCAACATATTTCTAATGGATGAATTGGATTGAGTTTATGTTATGAGTTATTGAATTGATGTTATGAGTTATTATCAAGTTTTGCATTTTCTGAATACCACACATAATTTAGAATAGGTTTTTCTCTGCTTTTAGTGTGACCAACAACTGCTCTTTACCAACATTTAGTTCTTTTACTTCTTAACACAAAACCAAAAACATCATAAAAACACTAAACACAACGTAGTGAGAAACAGATACCTAGGCACATATAGTGCACCTCACTTCAGCAGTTTACTAGCCCTGGTTGACAATTTATGACATCAATTTAGGAACACTAAGTTGAGCAGACACCATCCACCCACCTCTCTCCATCATCCAGTCAACAAAATAATCAATTTTTTCCTCTTCACTGTAATGCTAAACAAGGAATTTTTAATGCTACAAGAGGAGCCTATAATGCCACAGGAGGAGCCAAAAGTTCTACAAGAGGGAGATTTGATGGGAAAAAGATATCAGAAGGCCATGCTTCTTTTGGGTAATGTTGAGAGGGGTCCTCTAATATCAACTCCATCTAGCCAAAATTTGCTCGAAGTTTCCACTCGGTCATGCATCTAAATATCACATAAAATCCTTGTTTTCCATTATTCTATCACGCACACCACTTCCTCATGATCCTAATCTTGTGCTCATACCTTTCATCACCTTCCCTCAATATGACATGAAAAATGACGTCTTGGAGAGGGGATTAAATGTTTTCTACATGAATGGAACTCCGCTTGTCACAACATAACTCCCTAAAATTATTTTTTTTCCACCCACAAAGAGCATCATGGAGAAATTTATGAAATGGAGAGGAAGCACATGATCCTTAGGAAGAAATCCATATACTCCACCAACTTCATCTTGGACACAAGGAAGGCACCTGCACATACAAGAAAGTTATGAGTTAGAAAATCATCAAGTTATGAAGACATAAATAGAAATAAGTAAAGGAAATCAAATCCCTCAAGATCACGATGTTATGAGGCCCAACTCTAGCATGCAACCATATCCAACAATTCGATCCATAGGTAGGCTCAGGTATGAAAACCCTCACCTATTCCCTATGCATATAATTCTAAAGTGTGTTAATGGTCAAGAAATGAGTTTTAATAGGCTGGAGGTGGCAAGTGAACTTGGCCACCCTCGGCTAGTAAACTAAAGTTCATATTAGTCACCCATGCAATGTGGAAATGTGAACTCAAGTGAGGTTGTGATTATGAGGAGTGAGGTGATTATCACGAGGAGAATAGTAATGATTGGAAGGAGTGGGGACAATGGTTTAAAAAAAGGAAACTCATGTATGTGCCATGTCACCAAAGCACTCTGAGCCTTTACCACAAAGGGAATATTATGTATTAGGCTCGACTCCATTTGAACAATCACTAATTTCTAGAAAACGATTAGAGGAAGGACGAGTTAAGTGCTATCATACTTCGTAGGGTGCCACCAAGCTTCTTTGAACTCTATTTGTAGGTGATATAGGAGGAAGCTATAGCAAGGTCTAAGATACTATAGGAAGGTCGAGGAGGAGATACATGAAGGAATTGAAGGGTGAAAGAGAACCACAGTGAAAAAAAAACTGTCCTCAAACTCTCATGCACATAAAGAGCTATTTTGAAAAGGAGTAAGTGGCCTTATCCCTCTCTTAGTTTCCATACAATTGAATGGGAAATTCTTCCTAAAGTTGGTACCCTATAATAGATAAATTAAGCAATAGTTCCCTTTGGAAATTGTTTCACGTAAAGGCAATATAGGGACAGAAAAATAGTTTGCTTTGATATAAATTACAGCATCCTTCTCCCTCGCTGATAAAAAAGAAGTTCAATATTGTTTCCACCACTGATATTTCTTTGGGGAAAAAATGAATTTCACACCTAAGTAACACCAAGCAGGAGCATTAGAGGAAATGGGGGGAGGATTTAATAGAAGAGAACCCACAAACACAAAGATAATTCACCAAGATGCTCCTGTAGTGAACATTTTTAGAAGATATCAATGGTCGGGTTTCTTTGAATTGTTAAAAGGGTATCATGATGATATCACTCATGAATTTTCCATGGAACTACATTATCAAGGAGAAGATATTGCCACTACTATTGTCAGAGGATTGAACATCTATTTAAGTCTTGAAACCATAAGCTAAGTGACCACCCTACCCTTGGGAATTCAGTGGAGCAAAGAGGACAAAGAAACGAGTGTCACATCTAGGAAGAACTTATTCATTTTGAAAGAGAAACCTGTAGAAGATAAGAATGGAGTGAGAATGGAGAGCCTACCTTACCCCTGGGATGAGTTAGGTTATCAGATCCTCAAATATATATCTTGTGAAGGGGGATTGAGTGTTGTATATTCCTAAAATTTCAGGTTGCTCCATGAGTTAAGGTTCAAGGTAGAATTGCCTCTCCCTCAAAGGCTTAGTGTTCCCTATTTCCTCCTGAAATCAATCATTGAAATGAGCGAGAAGGTGATGGAAGGGAAGCATCAACACATTTCCCACCATGGCGTCATCAAGTTATTTGTGATGGATGCTTTAGGTCACTTAAGTAACCTTGCGCTATGAACCAATTTTGCAGACATGGACATGTAGGTATTTATTAAAACCCAAGCCATCACACCTAGAGAAACACCAGCCTATAGCACTAGAGGTAGGGGAGGAGAGATAGAGGAACAAGAGGAAGCATGAAAAGAGGAAGAAGAAGAATATATTAAGGAAGAAGGAGAGAAAAAAGTAGAATAAAAATAAATCCCTTAGGATACTTCTAAGCCCCAAGAAATAGAAAGGTAGGTACATCAAAAAAGTCTCTCTCCACAGAATACCGAGCAAGAAGTGGCTCCAACATTGGCTACAATGGGCACACCTATCCAGCCCAAAATGAGGAAGCCAAGGAAAGGTGCCTTATATTTCAAAACAAGGAATTAGAACACCGGGATCAAGCAGGGGAAACCACGACCTCCTTTAAAGGTCCCTATCACTATTGATGAGTCACCAAGTAAAAAGGAAAAATCACGGCCTAATGAAGGAAATATTGAGGATATTACCTCTCTTAAGGCCAAAACGAAGCCACATGTAACATATGTGGGAAGGACCACTGCTAGGGCAGTGACCTTCAAGAGACCCAAGACACAAACTTCCCTTGACCAAGCAGAAAAGGAGGATCTAGAAGAGACACAAGGGCTACTATAGGAGAAAAAGAGGATGCTACAAGAGTAAAAAGAGGAGTTATAGGAGAAACCACCCTAAAAGTAGATGAAAAATTCCTCCAAGAGCTTGAAGAGTCTAATCCAAAACCAAAATTAGAATCCTACTACAAATTTGTTGAGGGAGGTAGTATTATACCTAAAAATTGTGCAGTCCCACTCCTTTGTGAGTTGGAGATAGAGAGAGGCAGAACACATATATGGATGCAAATTTCCAAATCTAGAAATGTAGAAGATGTGGGCCTCATGGAGGAGAAAGACATTGAAATGGGAAATGAGTTGAGTGAATTGAGATTAAGAGAGTCAATTATGAGGGGGAAACTATAATAAAAAAAACACAAGGTTAAGAGAGCAGTTGCAAGAGAAAGAAACACAACTTTCCACTATAGCAAGTCTCTCTATGGAAGCCTTACAATGAAGCCATCCGTTCAAATCCTATGCTCTTTTCCTCAAGGAAAAATGGTTGCAATTCCAAATAAAGACAGTAGCACAATATGGGTCTTTTCCTTTTCAATACTACATGAAATTTATTGATTTTGTTATCACCAAAAAATGATCACCTGGACCTTTCTAACAAGGTGGATCGAAATATACCATGTAAGTTTAATATAGCAAAATGACTTTCGCTATAGGAAATAATTTAGTAAACTATTTTTATTAAATTATTTCTTATTAAAATTAAAAACCCCATAAGAATAATTTTATAAATAATTATTTATTTTATTTTCTCTAGGAATAATTATTAAATAATTTTTTGATAATTATTCCTTATCACATTTGACTAAATCACCTAGAAATTATTAAATAAATCACTCTTTAGTTATTATTCCTTAACTCCATTCTTGGAATAATTGTTAAATCACTATTTAATAATTATTTCATTTTCACATATTTCTTAATCTTCACAAAATAATTAATAAATCATTTTATTTCTTAATTATTTCTAAATAAAGATATTTGACCATTTTGGATATATTTTCCCTCTCCAAAAATATAATAAATGATTCCTAATGTTTAGATATTGATTTTGGTCAATAATATTTTATTATTCTCCATTTTCGAGATCAACCCAATACTTTGTTATAAATAAGATGTTTTTTCATTCATTCTTCACCATGATCATTATCATCGTCACCATTATCGTCTCCATACTTTTGAGCTCACATTAGAGTTCTACATATTCTTTGGGTTTTCACATATTGAGAGAGGAATATCTAATACTGAAGCATCAAGGACATCAAATGACCCATCCCACGGAGGGGGATTTACAATCGTTTTGTAAATCTCCTTCACCAGGTGCTATGAATAAAAGATTTATTCATTCAAATTCTTTTCCATAATTGGGTTATTACATCGAATTAATTTTGTTGCTTATCATTTTAGATTGCATACATCTATTTTTATGCAAGTTTTTTCTCATATTTTTAATGCAGATCTGAATTATAAGTAACCACAATTGTTGTTAGGGTCAGTAGTCACTTACGAGTTAAGTGAGATCCATTTGATACACCTTCCAAGAAATTTCGTACTAATAAATAGTGATTCCACTGGTGTGAAAATTCAATTTCCTGGGTGACTATAGATTCAGTTATTTCAGGGTTTTATGAAGCTATTTTAAGCCTCTCACTTCTATTTATAGATTTTCTTCGATTTTTCCAGTCAAATTTTCATATTTTTGGTGGCTTTATGGTCTTTTGCGTAGGCCACAGGTATTAGCCAAGCAGGAGACAACAACATCTGTGTGAGACCTCACGACCGAGAGCCCTGGGATAAAAACACTTTTTTCATCCCCTGATTTGCACTCTAATATATAGAACACACTATTTTGACCAAAAACTTTGTTTTCCACCTATTTCAGGTCATTACCTATGTTTTAAAAATTCTCTAATAAATTTTCACGTTTTTTCCAGAATTACCGAGAGTGTTTTCTATGTACTGGGAAGGGTTTTTTGCCCTTTTTTTCCAACTTCCTTAGGCCTGGATACTCTTACTTTTTCTCTTTGAGGTAGAAAAAACCCCCCTAGTGTCTGTAGTAAACCTCCACCTTTTTAGGAAGAGATTGGATCAGTGAGGAGTCTAGGATTTTAACATTTTTAGCAATTGGTTTTCACGGTCTGATCCACTTTATTTCAGCCCATTAGGATAGGCTATTATACCTTTTTAACTCCATTTTTAGTTTTCTCTTGATTTCCCCCTTAGGATTCCCTTGAGTTTCCTAGGTTTTTGTGCTTCTTTCCTATCCTTTGCAGCATATTTCACCTTTAGTTTTTTATGTTTGTCTGCACCATTTTTAGCAACTTAGTAACTTTAGATCCTAGTCCCTTTGAAATTATATATTGTAGGACTTTTGTGTGTTTTTGATTAGTTTTTTTGCCTCTCCTTGTTTCGTTGTTTGATATCCTTCTTCGGGTGCGGTTTTTGCTTGATTGGTTGTTTATTTTACTGTCATTTTACAACATTAATTAAAAGATTTCATCATTTTATTTTAACAACGTGTGGCATCATAAAACATGCTCAATTAAATCATACAATAAACACACATTTGCACACCCTAAGCAAAGGTGATCTTGGCTAACACTTCCAAACCAAGACTTGAAAAACACCACATTTAATAATCTAACACACATAGATTAAGCCCACTTGGGAACTAGGGCCAAACAATATGTGTAGTTAGGTGTAGGATCAGTGGGATAGGATTCCAATAACACCCATCGATCATTTACATTGAGATATAGAAGTTGACTTTGTAGGGAGCTTAAAATCCTTCACCATCCCATGGTACAAATAAAAAATGCATCAGAAACCTGATTCAGGGGGGGTTAAGATAGGTCATTATGTGAGAAGTTGTCCTTGGGGCTACCCAAACCATGATTGGGAATCCCGTGTAGTGAATGATCACGAAGAAGCTTAAGACTCGACCACCCTTCTGGGATGAAGGTAACCAATATAGTTACCAATCTTAGGAAAACACCTTATAGGACTAGCTGTGGGAAGTAGTTGGTTCTCTACCCCACCTTTCTATGGTCAAATTTTCTTTTAGAGATGAGATTCCGTTAAGTAAGAAGTTCCTTGGAAAGCCATCTAAAATATTAGATCTAGGATTGTTTGAGGATTTAGATCACCTATAGTCTAGAGGTAATTTTATTTGATAAGACATGTTTTCTTGTATTACAATAGCATAATTATATAGTTAGTAAACACTTGGAACCACTGCACTAGGTGTTTAGTTGTTTTTTATTACTATTTTTATCCTATCACACTTTAGTCCTTAGTTTCATATTTGTATTGACATCATTGTTCCCACTAAGCATATTTTGTAGCGAATTCAAGGCCTTCACCCTCAATTATCGTTAGGATGTATTACTCCTCCTCCTCAGGTTAGATGTAATTATCCCAGTCCTCCATCGAGTCCTTCTGACTCTGATTCTACTGATTCATCTAGTTATTCCTTTGATTCTGCATCTTCTCAACCTCATATCTCCACCATGTTAGGCACCAATAGAGGTGCGAGAAACCAAGGTGGTAAATCAAGTCATACCCTTGGTAATACAACCAATGGAACCTCAACCGATATGGTCATTCCTACTCCATTTCTACCCTTCATGGCTGGTTTGAATCTCCCTAATCTTAACGAGTTGATCAAGGATCCTCCTCTCCATAACCAGGGAAAATTTTAAGGATGAAAGTTTATCTTAAAGTTTAGAAACCTTGGAAAATCTTAGTAGTCCCTAATATGCAAATTGTAAAAATTTTGGCGATATTTTTGTAGAAATATTTCATTTTCCAATTATTTTTATAATAGTCAATATAATATTTTGGCGATTTTAAAGGTAAAATAATGGTGTAATATAAAATTTGGGTTTATGATTTTGGAAAAAAATGGAAATTGGAGAATCTTTTTTTTTTTTTGAAAAAGCATGGAAAATTGTCCCACCTACAAATATTAGCCCCTAAAATTTTCCCTGTCCATAACCCAAATTTGCTAGTTGTGCCTACCAAACTTCCTTCCGACGTACCCTAGTTTGAAAGAAATCCTAGAGAAGATCCCACTGATCATGTTCGCTCATTTCACATGTGGTGTTCCTCCAATTAAATCACTTAATACTCCATCCATAGTCATTTATTCGAGCGCATGTTTAATGAAGATGTTGCTAAGTGGTATGTCAATCAACCTAGCGCCACTCATTCCACTTTTGTAAATAAGATTTTCTATCCTATTTCTAGTTACCTCTCTGTTATGACATTAGTACCAAAATATTGACCTATTTTTGTCAAACTTTTGCCACTAGCCTATCTAACCATGTCCAAGAATGGCACAAAAGGAGGAGCATGTGTATATTCTATGAATTCGAAGACCATGTTTATATGGATTGGTTGCTTAGATAAATTTTGGACCCCATAGGTAAGAATCTCACTTCACACTTCCCTATGTAATAGTAATATGCACTCCAAGTAGCTTTAAAATATGACTTAATCTATGCCCAATCGGGTTATGTTTATACCATTCTCCCTGATATTCCTTGGCTCGATACTACTAATGCACTGGGGGTATCTCATGTTGTCGATGCTATCATTGGATCCATTTCTCACCATAACCCACAACCATATGCTCCACCTCTGATGAGTTATGCTCAACCCCAGGGCGGGTGTAATATCCCCAAATTGGGATTGCTAGAAAGGCATGCCTGAAAAATTCATTTTTCAGGAATGCATGCTGCAAAAAATAATATTATCCCTTGGATCTATTAGATCTGATAATCTAAGATCCAAATCCAATATGGAATCAGAAACCAAGCAAACTAGGTGAGATAAACAAGCCTCTCACACCCAGAATGGATGGAAAATGCCCAATAATGGGACTGTAGTAGTGTATAAACACAATACTAGAGTAGCAACACTATATTTACTCATGAAATGTGTCAAGAAACACATTATCATCATTTTATGTTACAACGACAACTTCTTCTTCATTTTAAGATCCAAAAGTTGGGGAAAAACAATGTTTTAAGCCCTAAAAAGGTTAATTTCAGAGATCTGCATAAAAATAGAGGAAATTGATGATTGGATCCCTTATAATATGTTATAGGGGACTCACATATCAAATTTCATCAAAACAAAATCACTCTACCTATGTTAAACAGATCTCCCTGTCCCGGTATGGCTTAAAAAGGCCCAAACCCCATGACTTATGGTATGTAGAAATTACTGAAGCTTGCACAGTGTGATTTTCTGAGGGTTTCAGATATAATATGATGAAATTATAGATATGGAGTTTATTATATCATAACATGGAGGAAAATGGAGATCTAGCTCCTTTTATACATCATAGAGATAACCCGACAAGGGTTTCATGAGAGCACAAGTACATAACATCAGATCTGCAGATCTAGATCTGGAAAATGAAGTTTACTAGAGCACTGAATAAATGTATCTTAAATATACAATGACAGAAGAAGAATAAGATATAGAGCTTTCCGGGAGAAGGGTTGGCCCATCCTCCAAGGGACAAGCTCACAAGCAAGGGATCAAACCCTGCTACTGCAGCACTCTAGAAAATGATGCAGTTTCTGAAGCTAACTGTGCTGTAGAAGATGAGAATTCAGTTGGCCACATGCCAAGATTCGGATCTGAAGCTCAACATCTAATACACTCTTCCAGGAGGTTAAAAGACACACTCACTGAGAAGAAGCACTAGTATAATCTAGATTTATGCAGATCTAGTCTCCACTTGTTGCAGCTCACTGAAACAAGTAAAACCCAATAGGATTTATGCTGTCTAAGGGATATGAAGCTTGGCCATATTCCTAATAGTGGGAAAGAAGCACAATTTCCTCCAAGAGCTACTCAATGGAAGGAGAGAGAATCCCTAAACAGGAAATCCTCACAAGTCTCTGCTAAATAGCCAAGAGAACTCGAGTTTTCTAAGTAGACATAAAAATCAAATATCATCAACAACCTCCTCTTGAGCCTTCCCCTTCATTTTATAATATGAGAGCTTGAGAAACCATAAACCACCTTCAAAACTCTAGCTCCTTTCACATGAAGACCCTCCATCTAAAACTGCACTGATCAACAAGGAGGTTCAATGTATCTAGACAGTGTTGTGATTTGGTCAAGGTTGACCTCTTCAATCTACCTCATCCCTTTTCACACTCAAGTGCCTCCATTCCAGCTCTCAAATTTCTATCTATGTTGATCCTTGTTCACACTGAACTAGATATATTTCTGATATCTTCTTCTTCATGCATGCATGTTGACTTAGTCAAACTTGACTATGTCCTCATTCATTTGCCCCTGTTCACACACAAAAGTGTAAAATCCATATATTGTGATGATATCCTTTCATATTATGATGGGTTTTATTCATGTTTTTATTGTGCATGGGCCTCCTTACCCATTTATCCAAATACAAGGTGTAAAAATCAAAAATTAATATTCCCCTTAGCTGCTTGCTAAAGTAGGAATATTACAGTCCTCCCCCCCCAAATGTTGTTTGTCCTCAAGAAACTACAAGGATAGAATTGAAAGGCTCCCTCCCAAGGCATGGAGTCTTAAATGCATTTGGGAACTATCATTCCCATGTAAAACCTCCACCCCCAAGCTATCATCCATACAAGATGAGTCACCCTCCGACATGGCAACTCATGAAAGATCTCTTCCACCCTTAGCTCCTACAATGTGGGTGGGCTGAATAACTGAACATGGTAGAAAAAATGGCCTACCCCATGCTGTATTTCTCTCCACTTATAGAAAGTGTAGAGAACATGCTAATTTTTGGCTGCAATCAAATTGCCCTCAAGTGGCAAGAAGGGGATCTCCAAAGATCCTCTCTCCCATATCATGGATCAAACTGTCCCAAATCATCCCGTCCAAAAGGAATGGAACATCATCATCATTTGGCATCCAAATCAGAAAAGTGTTGAAGGTTACATGATACCAATGGTTTATTAAGTGGATACATCGTAGTTTTCCCAACTGCTGCTTGAGAATATCATGTGGCAAGTTGGCCTTCAACAAGGTACTAGATGTTCATGAGTGCTCATATACTATGTGGTAGTAAACAACAATATATATCAGTTGTACATGATCAAAATAAAAATACAATGTGCCATACTCTCCTCCTAAAACATCATGATGAGTATGGAAAAATTTCAACCCATACTCTCTCAACAATAGCCATAGCAACAAGGACTCTTGCTGCCTCCTTGCATTATCAAAATGCAGATCATGGAGCAATAATATAATGATGGACATGTGATTTTCCTCATCAGAAAAGTTCAAAACAACTTCTTCATACATCATGGGGAGGTTATCCTTCCTTCCAAAACAATGTACATACATGAAATACATCTCGAACATAGATACATGTGAGCCCATGAGATATATCTCAAACAGAGGAAAACATATGGACATAAGATTTGACATATGATGTCCAAACTCTCTTCTTAATAGCCACATCATCCATGCCTTTTTCTTATGCATCCTATCATTGGGACTCAAGGCATGGGATAAAGAAATAGAGATTTTTGGGTAGTGACCAAACTCACCCAAAAAAAACCAGCATAGCCATGCTTCTTGCTAGCCTGTATCATAGATCTGCAAGGGGTTTGGGAACCTCTTGCTCCATACTTCAATCCACTCATCCCAATGTGGGTGATGGATCTCATTTTGAAAAAACTTGGTATCCTCCCATGGTGGGACACCAACCTCCTCAAACTTTGAAGAACCTTGCACCTCATGAAATGTTTGAAGTGCACCTCTAATGGGACCTCCTGATGAGACCTCCTCCTCATGCATGGCCTTCCAAAACCAATGAGGTCTTGGATCTGCTGCAAGTAGAAGTCTCTCTTTGAGCTGTGGCATGCTCATTGAGAGAGTGTTATCTAGAGAGGAGAAATAGTTTCTCATCTCAAGATGTCTACCCTTTGACATCTTTTCCTCCATGGCTTCATGAATGAAGCTGCCATGTGAATGCTCCCATAAGGCATGGATCCTTTTTTCTTCATCACTGCCTTTGTACAGTGCAGTGAAACTCGGTTGCTATAAACCAGAAATATGCAAAGATGTGGATCCATTCATATGATTTGCTGAAATGACAAGAGATGGAAATGCAAGCATACCTTGGTCATATGTAGAAGCAAGAGCTCCTTCCTCAATTATATTGTCTTCCTCCACTGCTAAACATGAAGGCTTCCCCTCCAAGGTTGTGACAGCACGGGTATATGCTTCCTCAAGTGGTGGTGAGGGCCTCTCTTCCTCTGATATTTCTTTTCAAAATGCTTCAATCAGTCTTTGAGACAACTCAGCAAGAGTAGATACCCTTGCATGGCTCAAATGGCTGAACCACCAAACATTTGCTTCACCTTCAAGGTGCAGCACTGCAATATCTATAGCCTCTCTCTCTACTACTAGATGTAGTAGGAAGAAATCCTCAAGTTTTATCACCCAATTCTTTGCTGCACATTTGAGTGATCCATAAAAAGTGGGCAATAGAAACCTATTTCCTCTCATCATCCCATAGCTGTAGGGTCTCTTCCCTTCCTCTAGTTAAATGAACTGTGGTAAAGATAGAGTCTCCTTGAAGGCTCTAGATTTAGCTTTTTATTCAAAAACGTATTCACTTAGAATATTATATTCCAAATTCACTTCATGCCTCTAGTCTTCCCCTCTTTGAGAATAGGAAGTGCATGGCTCTTCCTCTTCTTGAAACTCTCTAGGAATTTCACTGCATCTCTTCTACTTGTTCTGCTCAACCTCCTTGGAGAGGTTATTCCTGGATCTAAAAATTGATGAGAGTAATTTCATCCTCTCCATAATTTTGTTCTATGCTTCTTCTGTTTATTCTTTTGATAGATGGATCTCACAGGCTGAGCTAGAGATCGTGCTTTGATACCACTATAATATCCCCAAATTGGGATTGCTAGAAAGGCATGCCTAAAAAATGCATTTTTCAGGAATGTATGGTACAAAAAAAAATATTATCCATTGGATCTCTTAGATATGATAATATAAGATCCAAATCCAAGAGGGAATCAGAAACCAAGCAAACTAGGTGAGATAAACAAGCCTCTCACACCCAGAATGGATGGAAAATGCCCAATAATGGGACTGTAGCAATGTATAAACAAAATACTGGAGCAAAAACACTCTATTCACTCATGAAATGTGTCAAGAAACACATTATCATCAGTTTATGTTACAATGATAACTTCTTCTTCATTTTAAGATCCAAAAGTTGGGGAAAAACAATGTTTTAAGCCCTAAAAAGGTTAATTTCAGAGATCTGCGTAAAAATAGAGGAAATTGACGGTTGGATCCCTTATAATATGTTATAGGGGACTCACATATCAAATTTCATCAAAACCAAATCACTCTAGCTATGTTAAACAGATCTCCCCGTCCCGGTATGGCTTAAAAAGGCCCAAACCCCATGACTTATGGTACGCAGAAATTACTGAAGCTTGCACAGTGTGATTTTCTGAGGGTTTCAGATATAATATGATGAAATTATAGATATGGAGTTTATTATATCATAACATGGAGGAAAATGGAGATCTAGCTCCTTTTATACATCACAGAGATAACCCGGCAAGGGTTTCATGAGAGAACAAGTACATAACATCAGATCTGCAGATCTAGATCTGGAAAATGAAGTTTACTGTGGCACTGAAAATTTTTATCTTAAATATACATTGACAGAAGAAGAATAAGATATAGATCTTTCCGGGAGAAGGGTTGGCCCGTCCTCCAAGGGATAAGCTCACAAGCAAGGGATCAAACCCTGCTACTGCAACACTCTAGAAAATGATTCAGTTTCTGAAGCTAACTACACTGTAGAATATGAGAAGTGAGTTGGACACATGCCAAGATCTGGATCTGAAGCTCAACAGCTAATACACTCTTCCAGGAGGTTAAAAGTTACACTCACTGAGAAGAGGCACTAGTATAATCTAGATCCAAGAAGATCTAGTCTCCACTTGTTGAGGCTCACTGAAAAAAGTAAAGCCCAATAGGATTTATGCTGTCTAAGGGAGATGGAGCTTGGCCATATGCTTGATAGTGGGAAAGAAGCACAATTCCCTCCTAGATCTACTCAATGGAAGGAGAGAGAATCACTAAACAGGAAATCCTCACAAGTCTCTGCTAAACAACCAAGAGAACTCAAATTGTCTAAGCAGACATCAAAATCAAATATCATCAACAACCTTCTCTTGAGCCTTCTCCTTCATTTTATAAGATGAGAGCTTGAGAAACCCTAAACCACCTTCAAAACTCTAGCTCCTTTCACATGAATACCCTCCATCAACAAGGAGGTTCAATGTATCTAGACAGTGTTGTGATTTGGTCAAGGTTGACCTCTTCAATATTTCTCATCCCTTTTCACACTCAAGTGCCTCCAATCCAACTCTCCAATGTCTGTCTATGCTGAACCTTGTTCACACTGAACTAGATATATTTCTGATATCTTCTTCTTGATGCATGCATGTTGACTTAGTCAAACTTGACTATGTCCTCATTCATTTGCCCCTGTTCACACACACAAGTGTAAAATCCAGTTATTGTGATGATCTCCTTTCACATTCTGATGGGTTTTATTCATGTTTTTATTGTGCATGGGCCTCCTTACCCATTTATCCAAATTCAAGGTGTAAAAATAAAAAATTAATATTCCCCTTAGCTGCTTGCTAAAGTAGGAATATTATAGGGGGACCAGTACCTCTTACAATTATTCCCCTCTACCAGGAAACCCTTATCCAGGTGAAAGAATGTCATATTCACAATCCCAATCGCATCAACAGATGTTAGGGCTAGCTATTGGTCAACCTGTTTATCCAAATGTTGTCCATCCTCCATATTTTCCTTATGCACTGCCTAGTGCTCCAGCCCCTCCGAAACTAGTTCTGCAACCTCCCATTAGGGTAATTTTGAGGTCTAAAATGGGCCTCCTATGGAAATTATTAAATAATAGTGGAAATATTAAAATAAGATTTGATGACACCATCAAATTTTAGAGGGAAAAAAGAAAAAACTACTTTTTCAACTCCTATTTTCAACTTATCTCCCAAATTTTTTACTCAAATTTTGAGCGGGAGCACTCTTTGGATGAAAAATTTAATTCTTCATCCAAGGAGTACCTATGTTGCATAATTTCGATGGACCCTGCTAAACTAAAAATGAGAAATACATGAAAAACGTGATTGCAATCACGTTTTTTCATGTATTTCTCATTTTTCGCATAGGAGGGTCCACCAAAAGTATGAAACATGGGTACTCCTTGGATGAAGAATTAAATTTTGCATCCAACGAGTACTCCCGCTCGAAATTTGAGTAAAAAATTTGGGAGATAAGTTGAAAATACGAGTTGAAAAAGTAGTTTTATTATTTTATTATTTTTTAATATTTTTACCCTTTTAATTAAAAAATGGTGAATCATCCCCCATGGTTGACATCATCATCTTTAATCCTATTGGTTCTTATAAATTTTATTTTGGTTGTAAATTTTTCTTAAGAGGCCCATTTTAGACCTCAAAATTCCCCTATTGCATGCCTCCTTAACCGCTACCATAGTAGCTACCTCCTCCTCAGTCTCCCATGCCTCCTCAACCTCTACCATAGTATCCACCTCATCCTCAAGGTCAACTATATTCTCAACAGAGTGTGACCAATCCCCCCAACACCAAGAAGACGAATAAGGGGAAAGGTAGCATGAACCAAAAATGTCAAGGTAATGAGGGTAACTATGGTCCTCCACCTAATATACCTTAGGGAAATCAACATAATTCTGCAACCCAGAAATAGGGTTTACAACCCAAGCATAACAAGGCCATTTGTACGAATAATCCTTGTGCATGTTGCAGCATGTATGGCCATTATACTCATGATTTTCCCCTTTTAATTCAGATGCGTCAAGTATGGGAAGCTCAAGAAACTACCCATAGAGGAAAAAACCAATGGCTTCACTTCCTCTGGCCCCTACTTCATCTCAACTGGCTGTGCTTACCAATATTTTTCCTGAACAATGATATCTAGCTTCCCAACCTACAACAGATTAAGAAGCTCCCCAACCTCCACAATATGGTCACCATGATTATCATATTATTATTATGAATTTTGATGAGCTCAACACTAACCAGGTCAAGCTTTAGACTTGATCGTGACAGTGTGACAAGCCACCTGCTAAGTTTGTGACTGAGTCCTAACCCCAAGTTTCCACTATAACTATTTCATCATCAAATGTTACCTTACATATCCCTCAACCTAAGGCAGACTTTATTACCAATATCCCTAAAGCTCCATTACGTCGAAATGTTGCTTTGGCTAAATCCTCCCATACCTATAATACAATATATGACTTGTGATAATCTCTTGTTGCCATGTGAAATCTGGAAGTTGTCCAGTAGTGCCCATCCCAACAAAAAACTCTACTCTCTGCTTTGGGTGTTGTTGATCCTTCTGATAATCATATGATTGTATTTTATGTTGATCAATGGGAACATCCCCCACTTTGCTCATATTTTTCTTTTCAAATACTAGTCTCAATAAGAAACACCACTATTCAGTGGTGTATCATTGATGAATGTGCCTCCACCTGTGTGATGGATGCTAGTTTTTGGAAACAAATTCATTCACCCAACTTGTCCCCATCCACCATCACCCTCCATGCATGGGACAGTCATCCATCTCAGTCCGTCTGTCCTATCATTTTTTCCAACAAGACTGTCTCTATTGACATTGAAGTCATAGATGCCCCATTGGATTATAACATCCTTCTAGGTCGTAGTTATGCCTATTCCATGTCATATGTAGAATCTGGATTTTTCCGTAGGATGTGATTTCCCCATAACGTAAAGATCGTCACCATCAATAAACTGACATACTATGATCCTAAGGAATACACTTCACCCCAATCCAATATTTCATCAGTGACTGGCCATATGATTGTTTCGTCTGAAAGATTCTACTTTTCTTGGTGCCTACTATGGTCCACCACCTACCCCTCTTGAACCCTGCTTGTCCATTGTTTGCATGCTGCAAGCATCATGTGATGCTCACAGGCGGTCTGGTATTCCCATCCAACATCCAATGCCTATGCAACCTATTGTTCCTGTTGGGGTCCTAGTGATTTGGCATACTGGCATACCAAATGACCAGGCAACATTAAAACCGCTTTGGGATCTCAGGATCTAGCCCTCTTGGATCCAGAGAGGGATCTCTCTATAAAGATAAAGAATAATTTATCTTTAAAGTTCAATTTTAAGGTATTAGGCTAGTTATAGAGCACAAGGTTTTTTTGATTTGTTCGTTTGGTTGGGAAACATTGAAAGAAGGGTTTAATGGAATGTAAAGGAATGAATAGTGAATGATTTTCGGCAATGGGAAGATAATTCAAAGACAATACGAGTTCATTGGACAATGGGGTCATAAAAGGGTTTACTTGCAATCCAAATATCCAAGGCTTTCAAAGGGTTTGTCATCTAAATCAGGGGATCTCTTAAGATGATTGTATGGGATGAAACAATAAGGAAATGAACGGGAATAACAAGGAAAGCCTTCCAAGGTGACAACCTCAGAGTAAGTCAAGGGATAGGGCACACCTTACACCTTTATGATCAATACTCATGATGAGGCTAACTTCAAAGACAACAATCCGGTAGTCCTCCTGACTACTTTCAGACAGTAGAAAACACTTAAGTTCAAATGTAGAGTGAATTCTAAGATTAGAGAAAGACTTTTAACCTTCTCTGCTTTTGACATTCAACTCAAAGGGATCTTAGAAAAGTGAACTTTTGGAAAGGGAACTTAGGGGACAGGGCTAACGCTAAATCTTCCTATTTCCCGATTCTTTCAACTGAACCAAACAAGAACATCTAAGAAACAAACTCTAAATTCATACATCAGTAAGCATGGGAAAACCAACTCCTCCAATGGTTAAATTATATTTCTTTTGTTCTAAGATACATAAATAGCAGAAAACATAAAGATAAGAATGTGCAGGAAGCATTAGGGTACTTACAGCAGTATATCCTAAGTTAAAATTACTGTTTCTTATCAGAGAAAATGAAACATAATGTAAACAGAGGGAAAACAATAACAAAGAAGGAACACATCACCAATGACTTAGATCAGGATCCATTGAACATGCTTTTCATATTAGTAGAGCAAAAACAGTCCCACACATTCTTGTCCAATAGCTTGATACAATCTAGAAATCATCTCCCAGCCTATTTACAACAACTACTTAGGAACTCTCACTCAATAAATAGCTTACAATCAGTATATTTCCAACAACCTTTTACAATGTGGTTTTGATGAGTTCTTATTGGCGAATGAGTGATAGTAGTGGTGGATAGGACTTAAATGATTCATTAAGACAGAGGGTGTTAGAGTCAGCCTTTGCAGCCTTCCTCCAGTGATCAAACATGCTCTTACAAAGTGATTTTAAAGTGTCAAGGTCAAATTTTGTCATTTCAATGAGTCTTCAAGCAAAATTTGGTCACTAGGCATTAGGTCTAGGGTTTGCTTTCACTCCTTCCAAAGTTGTCCAAATGTCGGTCCATGTCACTATTCAGCTGAGTGTTCCATCATTCAGAGGGTTTTCATCATCATGTCAAGTTCCATTGGGTCATTTTACAGCTTGTTCATGCTTCAGTTGTGCCTTGGTAAGGTCCATTTCCCTCTCCTAGGGTTTTGGAGGTAATTTCTCTTGGATGGTAAAATCATCGGAAAAACTTGTATCCTGATGTTCACACACCTTCCCCTATCCTTAATATACCTTATTAAACACTTCCCATCACTGAGATCCCCCAAATTCCTCATTTTTGCACAAACCCTAGTTTCTTGCCACAACTTGGCAATTTTCTAGGCTAGGCCTGTGTTTTTCCCTTTTGGACTCCTTCCCCCCACTCAATCTCTGCGATTCCACTTTCCCTTGCTTCCTAACATCCCTCCCTACTTCCAAAAATTTCCCCAAGAATTTAGAAGCCTCTTATCCCCTTCATTTCTCTTCATTTCGACAAAATCCCTTGTTTCACACATCGGGACAAGTTTCACTAAAAAGATGTTTCAGAGCAATAAAAGATGAATTTTTGGAAAATGAGAGAGGGTTTTGTCCAAAACATGACAAGGAAGAAAAAACTCCTTCACTTTTTACACAGGTATCATTTTTTTAGAGAAATATCAAAAATACCGTTGCCTCAGGAGAATTGAATGCACCTCTGAAGTGACCTTGGGACAATCAAGTTTTCTCCTAGCATGTTTGGAAAAATGACTTGCTTGATGAGTCAAATGATAACTAGACACAAAGATATTTCCAATGAGCTATCATGAGCTCAATTTGGAGTTGAGGAAGACCTTCAAAAGTTGACTGCAACAGCGCTCTGCCTTGAGGCAGCCTCATTCTGCTCATTTTTACTAGTGTTGGGAGATTTGATTTTTGATAGGGTAAATGAAATCAAAATTGCATAATTCCACTTGTGTTGGAAATTAGACTCCAATAGCTTTCCAAAGAGCTATCACACGCCCGATTTGGACACCGGGAAGGCCTCCAAACGCTTTCTGCAAAATGCACTATGTGGCAGGAGGGCATGCGACCCACTTGAGGGGGATGCGACCCACTTGGCAGATGCGACCCACTTGTGCGTTTTGGCCAGTGTAAATTTGAACGCATACGACCCACTTGTGGCATGCGACCCACTTGAGAGAAATGTGACCCACTTGTTAACAGAGTTCAGAAAAATTGCGTTGGGCGCCCAGTTTCGATTCAAATCATCTCCAGCTGCTTTCAAACAGGTTCTAAACCATTGCTCAGTAGATTTTAAATGTGGTTGTGGTGTCTTGAAGACTTTAAACATTTGAATGGAAAAGTGAAACCCTACATTCATGGCAGATTTGTTCCTCAGGGTTTTTAAATACATATGAATGGTTTTGTGAGTATTTTCCCACCTTGTATGATTGATATATCTACCTTTGCATGTATTGTCAAAGCCCCACTGCCTTCACACTCGTTATACCACTGTTGTCATCATCATTGTTTTACCACTGTCATGGCTTTTGTTTCATGGTGATCATTGTCATATTGTGTCTCACTTCCCATTGACAAACACAGTCTTATACTCATTGTTCACTTCCCATTGACAAACACGGTCTTATACTCATTGTTCCCTTTGACAAATTTTATCAAGTATTCTAAAGGCTGCACGCTACCATTTGTCAAACCTACTTGCAATCTGAAAACAGAGATAGTGTTTATGCCATTAAAACAAAGCCATCTCTATGATGATTTTGGTTTTCCCTTGCTACTTGGGTATATGGGTGATATCTGTTGGGTTTTGAAAATACATTAAAATCTTGCTTTCACTACACCTATATCAGTATACATATTGCAAATATCTTGTTCAAAGCCATGTCAGAGACAGAGTCAGATTATGAGCAAGGATATGAGCAGGACAGGGACTCAAACGTTGAGGTTGATGTACTGAGATGGAGCATAGCAGTGCGCCAGTAGTGGTAACATATCAGAGAGGCCACAGAGCTTTGTTTGCAGCATCACGACGAGTATTATCTCCACATGGGGTGGAAGGGGTCTCGTTGGCTTCATCAGCAGCGCGAGTACTATCTCCACATGGCGTGGAAGGGGTCTCGCCTTCTTCATCAGCGTAGGTACATTCACAGGATAATGATAGAGACAAAGACATGCTTCGTCACATGAAAGGCCATTATTGGGCTCGCATGCATGTCTGCAAAGCGAGAATGAAGATTCTGAAGAGGAGGTAGAGCGAAGCACTAAAACGGCGGAAAAGGCCTAATCCACTTCGGATTTTGGCCGAGGCTTTGTTGACTAGGCAAGATACATGATGGAGGGTCTTCGCTCCGAATTTGAGCAAATTCGGAGAAAATTTTGTCATTTTGAAATTTTTTGGTCTAAAAAGAGGTTTTTCAGTTAAGTGGGTCTCGCACTCATATGCTCACTTTTTTTCGGGACACTTGCTGAAGGAAATTTTTTCATTTTTGGATTTTCATGGTTAGTTATGCATCCTCAGACATTACCTAAGCATTTCATCAAAATCTGGATGGTCAAAGAGCTCAAAAACACCATGAAAACCACCTTGCTGCCACCTTTTACACCAGCAGGAAGTACTTCTGGGAGAAAGAATTTTTGGAGGGTCAAATGAGCTCCAAATTGAGAAATTCCACTTGGGTTGGATAGTCAACATCCAGGGCTTTCCAACGAGCTATCATGAGCTCAATTTGGATGCCGGGAAGTACCTCAAATTCAGGCTGAAAAAAATGCGACCCACTTAAATTTTTGCTGAATTTTCAACTGCCAGCTCAGATTTTCGGCTAGTATGGACCAGTTTTGCTTGTGGATGGAATTTTTGGGTTTTTATGATGTAAATTTATGTTTGGCATGTAACTTTGGCTTATTTTTATCTATTCTAGAAGATTCACTCTCAAAAAGGTAAAAATCATGTAAATGGATCAGTTCCCACTCTTTTAGAGGCAAGTTGTTAAGCTGCCTAGATTGTAGTTCCACGATTAGAATTGGTTGAAACTGATCCCTGAAGAGGGAATTCGACCCCTAGAGGTGGGGAAAGGTGTTAGAGTGATCTATATATTGTAATTTCTGAGACATTCTACAGGTTGGACTCTTGGGAGACTTTGATATCATTGTACATATTTTTCATATTTTGGCTAAGGAAAGATCAGAGGTTTTGCGGCACTTGTTGGGATCCTTGTGGTGTTCTATTCTTGATGGTGTTTCCTCTTTGTTTACTGTAAGTTTCTTCATGTTTAAATGTATGCCATCCTTTCATATGCTTATGAACTAAATTGAATGAGTAAATGAGGTTGAATCCATTGTTTACAGTGCTCTGCCTTTGAATTCAGTTAGTTCTATATGTTTTCGACTGTTTGGAGAGGATCCAAGTTCTTCTTTGCCCTCTTCAGCTCCTCGTCGGTCTAATATGTCCATATATCCAATCAAAAGCATCAAGACATTCACCTACCTCGCCCCAACTCGAAATCTGCAAAAGTCTGACCTTATCCCCGGACCCAAAATTTGTTTTTCCCATTTCTCCAGCGAAAACCCAAAAACCAAAAAATCAAACATACCTATCTCTTTACTAGCCTAAAATCAGTTCTTATTGTAAGTCATCTCGCATCCTATTGCTCATTTTATCGAGATTGACGGAGAGATCCCTCTCCTGTCCTCGTAGGGCTAGCTACGAGGCTGAGCGTGGTTTGATGTAGCCTTGAGTTTTACTTCATTTCAGCCTGAGGTAGATTTGAGCGCTAACAGAGGGGAAGAAGTATTTGAATGCCCAATCTGCTTAATGGTTTTACATTAACTGCTGGTACCCTTAAGATGACTTAGAAGTCTTTGTCAGGTTGACAATAACTTCTAGGGTATGTTTCTTGAAGTACCTTTCTGGCTGTAGTACTCTGTCTAATCCTCTGAGACAAGTAAGGTGAAGATTTTTTCTTTCAGGTCTTTCATATTTTGCAACCACTGTGCTGACATTCCAGGAATTCCTGTCAGAACAATAACTGTTATGGGACTCAGTGAAAAATGGAGTAGGCTGTGGGAATTAGTCCTTCTTAGGAAAGAATGTTATGCTTGATAGGCCTCCTTTGTTTCTTTAATCACTAATGTCTGCATTTAATATGTGCTTCGAGTTTTATTAAGCTCCCTTGATTATCTTCGGGGTCTTATAACTGTGTTATTGTCTGTACTCTGTGGATTAAGTATCAAATATTTAATAATATGCATTAATATTTAATCCTCTCGGGTATACTTTGCCGCTTCTTCTACTCAGGTGTACTAGTTTTTGCTGATCTGGAGGGTTTTCTGAAGATCGGACCTGGTGATCCATCGAATAAAAATGAAATTAAACCCTTTTTTGATTCCTCCCTTTGTAATCTTTGGCTACAGGATTGTCACCCTGCAACCTATGTCACCTGATTGTGACCGTGGAAATCGTATGAATTAACCACCCTTTGAACACTGCAAAACACGATAAACATGTTACAAAAAACCTGCGGGAGCTTGGATAACTATGACAGAGGCTCAGGGGCATGGCAGAGGAATAGTGAGAGTGGTGAAATGCAGCAGCGGAGGGGTGAAACCCTGGTAGAAAATCTAACCAGGTTTAAATTTGAAATGGGGCGCAAAAATGAGGAGAAATGGTTTTAGAAAACCACTGGTTGTTATTGTGAAACGAATAGGTAGTAAGTGGTTTGGGACGAATGGAGTGTGATTCCATTCATTGTTGGACACGTGGATTTCCAATACCACCCATTTCACAAAAGAGTTGCGCGATGCTGGGAGGAGGGGCAGAGTGATGCGATATGGATCTTGGATCATCAGATCTGGGGTCTCAGATCAGACAGTGCGGCGTGAGTGCGTCAGGCTGAAAGTTGCACGGTGGGATGAGCAGTGGGCTAGGTAAGTGACGTAATCTCTTTTTTCGCGGAGCAGATGATGGGGTAGCAGGGTCAAGCGGTCGAGTTAAGTGGGAGCCATCAAATCTGCTGGATGGACGGCTGGGATAGTATCGAGAGATTGCAATTTGCAGAAGGAAAGGGAATGAGACCAATGGGTTAAGATTTTTCCGATGCAATGCATTGGGATTGGAGTAAGCATCGAAGCATGGTTTTGTGGGAGTGAATGGAACCAGGGTTTAGGAGGAAAGGCGCTTATCACATCGGGGAAAGGAGATGAGGGGAAGTTCGGGAGAAAAGGAGTTTGTGATTGTGATGAGGCCCTTAGCTCTTGGTCATAGCACGGAAAATGGCTAAGGCTAAGCCGAAAGGGGCTTAAGGCCGTAATACGCAAATGACTATTTTTAGGCGAAGAACATGGTTTTAGAGGGTTTTCCGGTGTTCCAATAAGGTAAGAAAGGGCCTTTAAACCTTATAAAAGGGAATTTATGAGGTTTAAAGGGAATTTTGAAGGTTATGGAGGAAAATGAAGGGTAAAACATAAGGAAAGTGAGGGACATGGAGGCCTTTTGAAAGAAGCTTTCTTCAGGATGGCAGGGTCTATACATGGAAACAATAGTTAAAATTTCTGAAGGATAAAAGACACATGAGACTTCAAGAATGATAGATTTTCAAAGAAAAGATTCGATTGAAGGCTCGGTCACCAATTTAGCCACCTTTTTTCTTTGTCAAATTATTATAGGTGGCTAACAGTGGCTCCACATGGGGATGGAATCTTCTTGAACATGTCAAGAATCTCAGATAAAATATTTGGAGGTAGGCCAGAGCTTTGTACTTGACCATCTTTTTCTTCCTTTGATTCAACTGTTACAGATATGATGAGTATTATATCAGCAACAATACTTTCCCCAATGACTACCTACCCATCCTACTGTTCTAACATTTTTTCTTCGAGGTGCACTTAGACTTGCAGACCTTTCTCATCATCATTTTTTATTGAGAGCAAGAAACTAATCTAAGTCTAACCTTATTCCTCCATGAGACCAAATTAAACATTTGGACTCATAGCTTCTCTACCTAAACTAATATCTGCCAGGGTTAAACTGTCTGACAAATTTTCATTCTCTATATTCTTAAAACAGAAATTTAAAAACACAGCCAAACAAGGATTAGACTGTCTGGTTTGCTGTGGGTCCATGGCATAAAGACAAGCTGCACATGAACTGAAACTTGCAGAAATTCAAAACCAAAATTTTGAAGGCTAAAGATCTTAAATTCAAAAACATTCTTTTTTCTTGTTGTGACTCAGATTTTGAGCTTTTTAGAGTCACCTTTCTTTCTTCATTTCAGCTCTGGTTTTGATCCTGTTGGAGCTGTTTTCTTCTTTTTTGTTGGTTCAAGTTTTGAGCATAACTGAACCTTTCCTTTCTCTTTTTTGTATATTTTTTCTTTTCTTTTCAAAACAAAATAAAGCAATGGTATTTATAATGGGAGTGAAAACTTTAAACTGAGTTTAGCAGAAATAATGCTTGAGCATCCTGCCATTGACAAGACCCCTAAACAATTCTATACCATCCATTTCTTGCAGAAGAAATGCATTGGGACCAATGGCAGATTGAATGATGTAAGGGCCTTGCCATAAATTGTCAAAATTTCCATGTTTGCCCTTACCTTCCCTCCTAGAGTCCCATTTGAGTACTTTGTCCCCAATTTTGAAATCACAGGCCTTTGTCCTTTTATCAAAAGACTTTTTGATATTCTCTTGTACTTTCTGAGCTCTGTTATAGACTTTTTCCCTTGTTTGCTGGAGATGTATGGTTTTATTGATCCTCCTCACCATGCTATCCTCCTCTGATTGTATTTCTTGGACCAATTTTATCACTGGTACTCCTAAACTGGTAGGGAATACTGCATCTGCTCCATAAAATAGCTGATAGAGAGACATTCCAATGGATTTCTTTTTTGTCAACCTGTCTTCCCATAAAGCATGCACTAGATTATTATGCCATGACTTTTTATTATCTTCAAGCAGCTTCTTGATGATGTTCACCAAACTTTTATTTGATTATTCTTCCAGCCCATTACCTTGAGGGTAATAAGCAGTGGAATTACCAAGTTCAATTTGATATCTGTGACAAAAATCAATCATCTTTTTGGAACGAAATGTAGTAGCATTGTTAGTGATAATTTTCCTAGGGCAACAAAATCTAGATCGGATATGGTATTTAAGGAATTTTATGATAACTGAGTCTGTGGCATTCCTACAAGGGATAGCCTCTATCCATTTAGTGAAATAATCATTGGCTGTGAGTATCCATCTATGTTGGGCAAATGAATCGGGGTGTATTTCCCCAATGAAGTCTAGGCCCCACTGTTGAAAATGAGCTTCAACAGTGACTGGTTGTAACGGTAAAGGAAGGATTTTTCGTTTGCCCCCAAATATTTGACATTTGTGGTAGGCAGCTATCATTTTGTGGACATCTTGGAAGAGGGTGGGCCAGTAATAGCCAGCTCTAGGGATTTTATTGGCGGTGGTTTTCCAATAGAGGTGGCCTCCACATTCTCCTTCATGGAACTCATGCTTGATCCTATCTGCATCAATCTCAGGCAAACATTTAAGAAATAAACCATTGGCATTTTTCCAATATAAACATTCATCTAAAATGCAATAATTTCTAGTCTATAACAATTGGAGCTGGTAATCCTTCCTGTTCATCCAATGCATCTACCATATTTATGTCAAGGGCTTGTAAGTTAAATTCAACCATTAATTCTGCTAAGCCTTGACCCTTGATAATTTTAGTGGGTTTGATTTCTAAATCATATTCTAGTATCACAACAATCCACTTGCCTCTTTTGCCATCTGGATCTTGTGACAAAATGTATTTTACCACTATATTAGGCACAAAGGCAATAATATGAGAATGTGAAATATAAACTTTGAAATCCTTCAAGGCCTTTACCAAGGCATAGGCCTATTTTTCCATGATATTATATTTCAGAGGTGCATCTCTTAATGCCTTGCTGAAAAATGCAATTGGCTGCTCTTGTCCTTCTGGATTTTTCTGTAATAGGACAACAGCCATAGTATGTTCTGATGCAAATGAGAATATGAGGAAATCCTTAGTAAAATTAGGGCTGATGAGAACTGGTGCTCGAGTGAGTGCATGTTTTACTAGTTCAAAGAAATTCTTGGCTTCCAGAGTCCATTTAACTCCTACCTCATTTTTTAGCATATTTTTCATGTTTCTAAGGAGTTCTGCAAGGTTGGGTATGAACCTCCTTAAGAAATTAATCTTTCCATTGAAATATTGCAATTCCTTGATGTTTCTAGGGTGAGTAATTTGCAATATACCCTCAACCCTTTTTGGGTCTATTTTATTCCCCTTTTTAGATATGATATGACCAAGAAGTTTACCTTCTTGGAGACCAAACAATGTCTTTTTGGGATTTAAAGGTAGCCCATACCTTCTGCATTTCTCAAAGACTTTTCTCAAATGTTTAAGGTGTTATTCATTAGTTTTGGAATAAACTGTGATGTCATCAAGGTAAATTACAATGAAATAACCTATTTCTTTTGAGAATGCAATGTCCATGGCTCTTTGAAAGGTGGCACCAACATTTATTAATCCAAAAGGAATTTTCACATACATGAAAGTGCCCCAAGGAGTTTTGAAAGATGTTTTGAGTTGATCCTCTGGGAGTACCAATGCCTGGTTATATCCTGAAAATCCATCTAGAAGATAAATCCTCTTAGAACCAACTACCCTTTGTAGGATGTGTTCCATTTTGGGCAAGGGGTAATTGTATTTTAAAGAGGCTCTGTTTAAGTTTTCTGAAATCGATACACAACATTATTTCTCCTGTCTTTTTCCTTACAGCCACAAGGTTAGATACCCAGTCTGAAAACCTCACAAGGACTATGATTCCAGCATCATACATTTTTTTAATTTCTTTTTCTGCCAGAGGTAACTGTACAGGGTTTATTCTACGCAGCTTTTGCCTAAAAGGTTTCTAGTTTTATTTCAATGGTATCTTATGCTGGATGGTCTCCATGTCATATGCCTTCAAATCTTCATAGCTCCAAGAAAAAACATAAGCAAACTCTTTAAATAAATCAATGTATTTTAGTTTGATATGAGCTGGAAATGTTTTAGAAAATTTGATCTTAGGCTTATCTTGCTGCCTATATTGCATTCTTCAATATCAAATTCAATGGGTTCTATTGTTGGCTTCTTTGTCACATCATTAAAATCGAAGAGGTCTTCCAGAGGTGCTAGTCCTCTGGGTATACCTTTGTCTTTTCACTGTAGTACGTCTATGTCTTCCTTATCTGCATTTATGTATTCTTCTGTTTGATTTTCGAATTCTAGGGTATGTTTCTTGAAGTACCTTTCTGGCTGTAGTACTTTGTCTAATCCTCTGAGACAAGTAAGGTGAAGATTTTGTCTTTCAGGTATTTCATATTTTGCAACCACTGTGTTGAAATTCCTGGAATTTCTGTTAGAACAATAACTGTTATGGGGCTCAATGAAAAATGGAGTAGGTTGTGGGAATTAGTCCTTCTTAGGAAAGAATGTTCTACTTGATAGGCCTCCTTTGTTGCTTTAATCACTGATGTCCACATTTAATCTGCGCTTCGAGTTTTATTAAGCTCCCTTGATTATCTTCGGGGTCTTTGAACTGCGTTACTGTCTGTAATCCTCTCAGGTATACCTTGCCGCTTCTTCTGCTCAGGTGTATGGGTTTTTGCTAATCTGGAGGGTTTGCCGAAGATCAGAGCTGGTGATCCATCAAATAAAAATGAAATTAAACCCTTTTCTGATTCCTCCCTTTGCAATCTTTGGCTACAGGATCGCCACCCTGCAACCTATGTCACCTGACTATGACTGTGGAAATTGCATGAATTAAACACCCTCTGAACCCTAAAAAACACAATAAACATGTTACAAAAAACATGCGAGAGCTTGGATAACTGTGACAGAGGCTCGGGGGCATGGCGGAGGAACAGTGAGAGTGGTGAAATGTAGCGGCAGAGGGGCGAAACCCTGGCAGAACAGATAACCAGGTTTAAATTTTAAATGGGGTGTGAAAATGAGGAGAAATGGTTTTAGAAAACCACTGGTGGTTATCGCGCAACGAAAAGGTAGTAAGTGGTTTGGGACGAATGGAGTACGATTCCATTCATTGTTGGACACGTGGATTTCCAATACCACCCTTTTCGCAAAATATTTGCGCGATGCTAGGAGGAGGGGCAGAGTGATGCGATATGGATCATGGATCGTCGGATCTGGGGTCTCAGATTGGACGGTGCGGCATGAGCATGTCAGGTCGAAAGCTACACGGTGGGATGAGCAGTGGGCTAGGTAAGTGACGTAATCTCTTTTGTCACAGAGCGGAGGATGGGGTAGCAGGGTCAAGCGGTCGGGTTAAGTGGGAGCCGTCAGATCCACTGGATGGATGGCTCGGATTGTATTGGGAGATTGTGCTTCGCGGAAGGAAAGGGAATGGGACCAATGGGTTAAGATTTTGCCGATGAAATGGATTGGGACTAGAGTAAGCACCGAGGCATGGTTCTGTGGGAGTAAATGGAAACATGGTTTAGGAGGAAAGGTGCTTATCGCATTGGGGAAAGGAGGTGAAGGGAAGTTCAAGAGAAAAGGAGTTTGTGATTGCGATGAGGCCCTTAGCGCTTGGTCATAGCGCGGAAAAGGGCTAAGGCTAGGCAGAAAGGGGCTTAAGGCCATAATGCACAAATGACTGTTTTTAGGCCAAGAACAAGGTTTTAGAGGGTTTTCTGGTGTTCCGATAAGGTAAGAAAGGGCCTTTAAACCTTATAAAATGGAATTTATGAGGTTTAAAGGGAATTTTTGAAGGTTATGGAGGAAAATGAAGGGTAAAACATAAGGGAAGTGAGGGACATGGAGGCCTTTTGAAAGCATATTTCTTCAGGATGGCAGGGTCTATACATGGAAACAGTAATGAAGATTTCTGAAGGATTAAAGACACATGAGACTTCAAGAATGATAGATTTTCAAAGAAAATATTCGCTTGAAGGCTCGGTAACCAATTTAGCCACCTTTTTTATTAGTCAAATTATTATAGGTGGCTAACAATTCCCAACTAAACCCTGCAAATAGGTATAATTACTTAAAGATCACTTCCTTCTGCTGGTGTCTCTCCTAGTCCATTCCAACCAAGAATTGTTCCTCTAGGTATTAACCATCCAAGAGTAGTTCATCGAGACCATTATCCTTTGGGTAAGATATCTTTCATATTCTCCCCACCTGCAATTTTTCCTGTCCCTATCATGTCTACATTAATTTTACCTAACATCACCTTGGAGATCCTAGTCTAGTACATTGACCCCCAGCAGAAAATCCTCCCTATCAACTTAAACCTTACACTTATTTTGACCCCAGTTAAACCTGGTGTTCCTTCCCCTTCCTTTGATTCAGTTCCACAAAAACCTTAGCAGGAACCTACTCCTATTGTGAAAGCATCTGGTGAGGGGGGCAGAGCCCAGAAAAAGGGAACCAAAGATAAGGAACCTCAAACAACTCCAGCTCCTCCTAAGCCTCCAAAGCCTACTCCTCTATGTGCTTGTGTGATCTTGTTGGGCATGCCACCAATAATTGTCCTGAAATCCGTCATCTCAAATATGTGGTCATTGATACCTTTCATGACTCCAACATTCCTGAGGTTCATGTCAACTTACCCAAGTGTAACAACCCTGGTTGAAAATCCATATAAAAAAACAAAAAAAATTAAAAAATATAAGACCAAGGTCATCAGAAAAGTATTCCAAGATGAATGGTGGGAAAAACATCCTAGTGGGTATTCATTTCCATTTATTATGGCTAAAGGAAATTGGCGAAGGAAATGGAAAAGGATTTTGAAAGGCATGAGGAATTAATTGGCATTTTATTTATGAAAATAAGGAAAATAGGAGAAAACGGAGGCGAAAGGTCATAGGTTGCATGTGAGGAGGAAAATGAAGGAAAATAATAGAAATTGAAGAAAATAGAGGCCTCATTTATAAAAATGCTTCTCAGGATCAGTGGACAAGGTTTTTCTCAAACCTTTTATCAGTTCTATGGTGGATCTCTCATTCTATTCTTTGTCTCCTACTCTTGTAAACTTAGAGTTTTCTTGGATAACTCTTGGAGAGTGTGGAATACTTGGATATTTAGAGCAAGAAGGAAAAGGAAAAGAAGGAAAGAAAAAGGGGACATCAGGATCAACGACTATATTTGGATTAATTTTTAGGTATCGAGTTGCATGTATGTTTTGGTCACTATTTTTTCCATGCATGACATATGCATGTGGTTTATTGGCCATGATATGTCATTGGCATAGAGGATATCCTGGATTGACAGTGGATTTTCCTATCCTTTCCATTTATTGGATAGTTATGTTATTGCGGGTTCATTTCATTTATTATTTTTTTCGGTTGGTTTTCATGTGCTTTTGGCTATCTGTTGAGTTATTAGTTCCTAGAAGAATTGGTTGGAAAAATGCTCTCGAAGCCCTGTAACAACTTGGGTTGAGCTACTAGTCCTGGAAGCCCTGGTTGTACAAATGCTCTAGAAGCCCTGGTTGGAAAAATGCTCTGGAAGCCCTTGGTGGGTTGAGTTACTAAGTATGGAAGCCTTTGTTGAACAAATACTTTCAAAGCTTGATGACGGCTACAGGTTGAGTTACTATTCGCAGAAGCCCTGGTTGGAACAAACGTTTCAAAGCCCTGTGCATCTTGGATGGAGACCAATATGGTGATGGTTTTGATGTCCGACCATGAGGTGGAATCATCGGTTGAGGTTTGATGTGGTTTGGCCTCTAGAAGCCCTAGTTTGGTTTTTATTGATGATTTTTATGTGATCACACATTCATGATCGGAATATGGCAAGAGGGTGACTAGCTGAAGAGAGATTTGGTTCAGCCATGTCTACGGTCGGGTGGAACGTGGAAATCCTAGACTTGGTTGAATTTTTCTTATGGAAATAAGAGCTCTTTTCCACTTGTATTGATGGGTAAATATGCTTGTTATTATGTGGATTATATAGTGGTTTGGTGCTTTTCATTTATGTTGGTTATATCATGGTTAGGAATGTGTTTTATGATGGTGGATGTATGGATCTCATCATGTTTTGATTTGTAAATGGATGAACAATGTATCTATGTCCAATTAGATGGTAATGCAATTAATTTGATGAGGCCAAAATGTTTATTAGTGATTCTTAGATAAGTATGAGATCCCTATGCTCAGATCTATTATTTAAACCCATAGATTACATATTTGTGACATGTTTAACAAAATGTATGTCATGGCTAGTAGGGGTCCAGTCAGATCCTTGTTTAAGTGTTTTCTTTTTCATCATTATTCTATTATTATGTTTCACTTTCGAAAGTGTCATGGTGTTATGGGAAATGAACTTGACTATGGGCCTGAAAAAGTGTCTCAAATCCCGGGGATGTTGGCATAGGTATAAGGAAAAAAGTCCCAGATGCATGCATACCTATTTTGTGGGAGCATCTAAAGCCTCCCACACGCACCCTTTTTCATATTAGGGGAGCGTCTGAGGGTTTAATGTTCTAAGAACTTAGTGGGACCGAGGGACGAGATACCTAAGTGGTTGGGATGGATCCTGGGAGTTTTTTTGATGATATGGAAGGTCTCTGTGATGTGTTTCCATCGATTCCACTTCCTTAAGGTCACATAGGATATTGAATCAGATCATAGTAGCCTCTCGTTGCATGTTTATTCCAGTTGGCCAGTTATTTGGGTATATGTGGGAGGAGGGTGTTACACCAAGTTACCTACGAAAAAATATCATTATGCATGAATCACCCTTCTGATTTTTGTGATAATTATGGCCATTATTCTCACCACTATCCTCTTCTCGAATATTTTTGCGATATCTGTCAGACTCTTTGTGAAATAGAGGTCGCTTGTAGTGAATTTACCTCTTCTCTACCTGTGGATTCTGGTCCCATTATCGCGCCATAACATGAGGTCTCCCAACCACACATTGTGATCCATCCTCCCAATGTTGAGATGATAGATATCACTACTCTTATTCTCTACCTATCGTCATCCATGCAATCCATGTATTGGGACTCTCTTGGAGTTTCCTATTTTGATTCTTTCGAACCTTGTTCATCGAACACCCTAGTCTTAAAATTGCAAGATATTCCATCTACTTGTCATTCATCCCCTCCTGTTTTTGATGTACATGTGAACCTTTTCTCTCATGGAAATTATTCAGGTAGTTCCTCCATATCATGTGGTCTCTCCTCCTCCCATCTTCATACGTCATCGTGTGTATTTCCTTCTGCAAAAAACCCATGATCAATATGTTGTGGAATCAAATACTTCATCCATAGTGATTTCGATTGGTTTAATTACCCCTTACATCGAACCCAGGAATTCAAACCACATACACCTTGTGGCCATTACATTGAAGCCCAATTTTTGGGTAAGGGGGAATCAAATTTTTAGAATCTAGGAGAAGCAATTCTCCCCACCCTCCTATTTCATGTGGTAGTGTTGAGTCTAGTGCCACTATTTTTCCCCATATAGAAAAACCTATAGAGTCTCGTATCACTTCATATCACTCTAGGAATGATCCACTTAATAAATGCTTTACCTTACATCAACAACCCAGTCCATTAGACATTTTTTTTGTTCCACCACCATGTTTTCTAAGTGAGCATTAATTCAATATATCCAAATCCACTATTTGGTATAGTAACACCATGTATTTGAACTCAAACATTTAGTCAATTTGATTTATATATGTAGTTCCAAGTGAGATTGGTAATCCACCATTTCATTTCTCCTACTGCAACCATCATACATTCTTCCCATCATAAGACATCAATAACATAAACAAATGGTGAACCACATCATCAAAATGTGTTTATAATCCACTCTTCTAGAAACATTTGGCATGTGCATAACATGATACATTCATACATAAGAAATGGGTGGACACATGCCCCTCCATGTACTCAACATCCTTTGAAGGATCCCATGTTAGTTGGGTTGAATGCTTGAATCCCTTATTTGAGAATTTAGAACATAATGGTGCTCCACAACTCCTCCAACTACAGGCATCATTCCCACCTTTGCATACCTGATTAATACCCTCCATCATCATATTATAGGGGGAATTATCTCATGTTTTGGGGCATGATAGCCCCTAGCCACATTCTCAGTTGATCAACATAACTCTCAACCTTGACACCAACGATTTAGGTATGGTTTATTATCCTTTCATTCCTTGGATAGTTTGTCCTACCAGCCTCTCTAGAAAGCCATATGCACATCACTTATTGTAGGTGCTTGATACCGTACCTTCAAATATTATACTCTATGTGATTTCACATTCACCATATGGTCACCATGTTTGAATTGGTGGGCAGGGATGATCCTATAACTTCTCTAGTATTTCATTCATGTATTCTTTTATTCCCTCAATTATTCACAAGGAACCATATTCCTTCCAAGAAGAATTACAACCATATTTAGACAAATAAGGAAACCTACCTCAAAGTATCAGATCCAAATTTGGATTGTTGGGCTTTCCACTATGATCTCTAATATATTTAGGGCCTTCTCATCCTCTCTAAATTGTCCAACAACTCACTATGAAAATGAATTGGATTTGGAGGCAAGAAACCATTTTCTAGGAAAAAACCTAGTTTTATCGTCACCCATTGCGACCAAACCATAGCTCAATTTTTTGAACCATCAACACCATTGGAAATATCTTACTGATTTTTAGAATGAACCTTCCTTTGTTTTTTGTAATTTGACACTTTGTAATGCTCCTAATTTTTGCCTTCAATAAATTGGAACATTATATTTTGATAATTTCACTTAGGAGATGAATAATTGGGTGAAGAGGCCCATTCATAATAAAAAATTTTATAAAATCCCTCTAGTGTGAAAATGGATTAGCCATGGAACTAGATTTCACACCCCCATGTGTGAAAAGAGACATTTGCAAAGAGTTTTGACCAAGTGAAGCAGTGCAGGGTATGAGGTGGAAAGCTATACATGGGACAACGCTGAGATAGAGGAGGGAATATTAGTTTATGGAGGAAACCCTAATGGATTGGGCCCATGGAGAGAGAGCCTTCACATGATATATATGGAGAGGAGGAGAGCCACTGTTATACATGCATATGTTTATGATTTCATGTCTATTCAGACATTGTTCATTCTTTGTTGTTTAGCAAGAATTACCGAGAAATTCCTGTTTAGGATTTCCTCAGCTTCTTGAGAGGCATCTTGAGGGATTGGACTAATTTGTCTCACATCTAGGCTTAAGGCAAAGCATCCTCCATCAAGACACCATTATTTCTGTAGCAGAATAATACTGTGTTGATGGGTGTTGTAGTGAGTAATCACAACACCTCTTCCATTGCTTGTTTTTCAGAGGGAGAGTCTTTATTTCCTTTGGAGGATCAGTTTGGAAGCTTGGGAGCTTATTTGTAGATCTTGGCACTTGGCCATAGTGTTATATTCCACTCACTGTGCAGTCCCTCTTAGTGATTGTGTTATTTTCATGGAGTATCTGCAGTGAGGGTTTGCAGATTGATTGGAGGGTGAGATCTCTAGTGTAAGGATCAACCTTCCCCTTTGGAGATCCATTTTAGGAGGTCTACTTCAGTTTTCTCATCATCTTCAGCCTTCTCTATTCAGTTCCATATTTGAGTTGCAGCTGCTGCCCAACAACTCCGACATTTTTGCCATTTTGTATATTTTAGCCAATCCCTTGGAGGATTGATGTATTATTGCTTCTAAGGGTTAGAGATTTTCTCCCCTATTGTATTTAAGCCATATCTTTCCATATCTTTCAGTTATTATGTAATATGGAGTAGTGCCTTCTATAAACTGCGTCCTTATAGCCTGTGTTTATGCAGAAATAGCAGTGTTCTTCTACTTTCATGTACATGTCTTGTTGAGGCTTGCATTGCCTTTCTTGAGAGGTTGTTTCCTCAAGAACTTGTACTCTTTTACTGCTATAACATCATTCTTGGATATATGTACATATTCTTGTCTCACAGCTCATAAAATAACACTTTATTTTCATGGTATGCTCATGTATTGTTGCAATCCCTTCACTGGGCACTTTCTGAAGATATCTAGTAGTGGGAGATCTGTTTAACCACTCTAGGAGGATTTCTTTAGTCCCAAATCTTGGATTTTAGTCTGAGATGTATTGATCTAAGGAATCCAGGTCTTGGTATCAAATCCTGCTGCCTCCATTTCTATAAAATGCATTTTCCAGCCATGGATTGCTAGATGTTCCGAATTTGGAACATTATAGTGGTATAAAAGCAACTTTCTTGGCTCGGCCTATGAGTCGAAGCCCAAGAAGATCAGAATGTTGAAGAATATGAGTTTATTCTCATCTATGTTCAGATCCAGAGGAGACCTCTCCAAGGAGGTCAAGAATATTGAAGAAGAAGAAGAAGAGGAAGTACCATGCACTTCCTATTCTCATCAAGAAGAATACATTGAGCATGTAAGATACTTGGATCATCAGATTCTAAGTGATTACCTTGCTGAGTATAGATCTCAACCTAGAGGCTTTAAGGAGACTCTAGATTTTCCTCATTTCATCTATTTTAAGGAAGAGAAGAGACCATGTAGCAGAAGAGATATCAAATGCAATAGATCTATGTTGTCTACCTTTGAGGGGTCATCTACTGCCAAAACTTGGGTGAAAGAGTTGGTAGCATTCTTCTTTCTAGATCCTGTGATAGAGAAAGAAGCTTTTGAAATCTCAGCACTGTACTTGAAGGGTGAAGCCTATGATTGGTGGAGCAGCCACTTGAGGCATGAAGGGGTGAAAAATTTTGCAAATTTCATCCAAGGGTTGATCAAAACCTTTGATGATGAAGGGGCAAAGGAAGAAAAGATCACACCACCACTTGAGGAGCCTTGTGATAACACTGTCACACTCATGGTGGAGCAGCCACATGCATCAACAGTTGGGGTAGCCAACACTTTGGAGGAAGGAACTCTTGCATTACTACAAGAAGTTCCAAATGCACATCAAGGTATGAAAATATTTCCACAATCTGTTGTTTCTGAAAATTATGTTGATCAAAGTGGAATTTTGCTTTTGAATGAACAAGGGTCAAATCACACTGCTACCATAGAGTAGCTTTGTTTCACTATGTTGTGCAACATGAAAAAATTCAAGGAAATAAACCATCATCTTCATGAGCCTTTTTTGGATTTCATATCACATTGGAGGTTGGGGTTTGAAGCCTTGAAGAATGATACTAGACATCTTGTAGTGAGAAACCCTCTCTCCCTTCAAGATGAAACTTTCTCAATGAGCTCCTCTTAGCTCAAGGAGGAACATCTACTTTCGGATCCAAGACCTCATTGGTTTTGGAAGACTATTGATGAGAGGGAGGTCTCAAGGAGAGATCTCATTAGAGGTGCACTTCAACACACCATGGAGTGCAAATATTTTCTTCCTTTCTCACAAGAGTAGATAGAAGATGGAGGACATCTTAGGATGGATAACATCTCTCATGCTTGTGTTGGAAATTCATTGAGCCATACACATCATGATGGGAGGTTTTTTCCTACCACCCATTTGGGTCTTGATAGGGTCTCATTGATCCTTGAGAAGATTGCATTTCAAAATCCCATGAAGTGCAATGATTTGGGAGGATGGTAGCCCTCATGGGAGGAGTACCAAGATGAAGAGAGGAAGGAAGCATCCACAAGTAGTTGAGTGGATTTGGTTGATGAGCAAGGGGCTGGGAGGCTACTTGCAGATATATGACAATGGGCAACACGAGGCTTGGCTGCACTGGCTACTCTTGAAATAGTTTGGCCATCACTTGGCAAACACTCTTCCTAAGAGTAGGAGAAAGGAGAAGAGATGGCAGGATGCTTGCATCATTGAGTAGCATAGAGTATGAATGCATGGTGTTGATGTGATATTCATATCCTTCATTGTGTCTTCATCGCATAATATGTATGATGAAAGTATGGGGAGAAGCAAAATACTTTGTTTCTTTGCTTGGGAGAGCAAGGGAAAAATTTCTCCCATGCCTTGCATGATTTTACAGGAGGAGGAGATAGCATTATCTCCTTGGTATTTGATGATTTGGAAGCTCTTCCATCTTGGGAATTATTCCATATTTGTTGCAGCATTATCAGAGGAGTCTTTGACAAGGATCATGTCAAAGAACAGAGCTTTGTATTGACAAGAGTTTATTGGCATAAGATCACAACATTGTCACTTGGGAGCAGTAACCTATCGATGAAGTGTGCCCAGCAGAAGTGTGGTGGATCCATAACCCACAGGTCCTAGGATCATTTCATATTTTTTGCACTTGAGGAACAAAGAGGAGATAATGATGATAGAGCCATCTATCACTATGGCATGTTCTTCTTGACTTGGGTTTCCAAGCATGAGGAGGATTATCTTCTTGCATCACATGGTTCATTCTTCTTCATAGCATGCCATAAAACTATGGAGGACTCACTCATGAATCCATGTACCATCTTACTTCCAGCATATGGTGAGAATTTTTTTCATACATTCATTAATTTTCATACTCTTACCATTATTTTGCAGTGCATGGCTCTACATGAGGGCAAGCTTTTTAGATTACTCCATGGACAAAATTGGACCAACTTGTATGATGGAGACATCCATATTTTATATGGCCTTGGGAAATTTTTTTCTTTCATGTATGATCAGTTGATATACTCAGCCATTTGCTATTTATCAGTAGCTATCATTACATCAATAAATATTCATGTAACACAAAACAACTTGCCATGTGATTTTCTCAAGTAGCAACTTGTAAAACTGCACTGTATGTACTTGGGAGACTGTTGGTACCTTCAAGTCTCATATAAAACCAACAGTATTTATTTCATTTGGTTGCTGATCATGGCTTCATTTGCTGATATAGATCAGATTTGTATAAGAGCCATGATTATGAGAGAGGCACATGAGTTGTATGTGTCCTTGAGTGGGAAGAATTCTCACATTTTCTACAGTACATGTTCTAATGGGAGCATGGGAGGAGATATAGCCACCACAGCCACAGGTTTTTTCTCTTTTGAGGTGGGCCATGAGATTGGTATTAATCCATTGTACAACCATGGGCAAGTTCTTGATCATGTATTGTTGTTACATTCAGCCATTTACTATCCATTAGTAGATGTGATGGATCTTGTACATTGTTTGCCATGTAATTTTCTGAAGTTGCAGTGGATGAAACTGCATTTTTTCCTCTTGAGATGTTGTTTTCACTTTGTAGCATCATGTAAAACCTACATCAAACTTCTCATTTGGATATTCTATGATGACCATGTCCTATTCATCATGGATGATATGTTTTGGGCCAGCTTGTTCTTCATTGATGGAGAGAAGATCCTTGGGGTATTGTCCTTCATTTTTCCACTTAAGGGCGATACCATTGCAACCCATATTCAACACATGATCTAAACTTATCATAAGTGGAGAGGAGGACATCATGGGGTAAGCTATGATGCTTTCCAAGTTCATATTTTCAGCCCACCTTTATTTCCGGAGCTTGAGGTGGAAGGAGATTTTCAAGAGTTACCTTGTTGGGAGGTGGCTCATTTTGTCTGGATGATTGCTAGGGGATGGAGGATCTACATGGGGAAGATGTTCCTCATCAAAATTCTAACTCCATGCCTTGAGTGGAGATTCTTCGGTTCTATCCTTGCAGTTGCTTGAGGACAAGCAACATTTGGGAGGGGAGGACTGTAATGTTCCTAATTTTTGCCTTCAATAAATTGGAACATTAGATTTTGATAATTTCACTTAGGAGATGAATAATTGGGTGAAGAGGCCCATTAATAATAAAAACATAGATAAAACACCTCTAGTGTGAAAAGGGATCAGCCATGGAACTAGATTTCACACCCCCATGTGTGAAAAGAGACATTTGCAAAGAGGTTTGACCAAGTCAACCAACGCAGGGTATGAAGTGGAAAGCACTACATGGGACAACACTGAGATAGAGGAGGGAATATTCCTTTATGGAGGAAACCATAATGTATGGTGCCCATGGAGAGAGAGCCTTCACATGCTATATATGGAGAGGAGGAGAGCCATTGTTATACATGCATATGTTTATGATTTCATGTATATTCAGACATTGTGCATTCTTTGCTGTTTAGCAAGAATTGCCGGGAAATTCCTGTTCAGGATTTCCTCACCTTTTTGAGAGGCCTCTTGAGGGATTGGACTAATTTGTCTCACATCTAGGCTTAAGGCCAAGAATCCTCCATCAAGACACCATTATTTCTGTAGCAGAATAATACTTTGTTGTTGGGTGTTGTAGTGAGTAGTTACAACACCTCTTCCATTGCTTGTTTTTCAGAGGGAGAGTCTTTCTTTCCTTTGGAGGATCAGTTTGGAAGCTTTGGAGCTTATTTACAGATCTTGGCACTTGGCCATGGTGTTATATTCCACTCACTGCTCAGTCCCTCTTAGTGACTGCGTTATTTTCATGGAGTATCTGTAGTGAGGGTTTGTAGATTGATTGGAGGGTGAGATCTCCAGTGTAAGGATTAGCCTTCCCCTTTGGAGATCCATTTGAGGAGGTATACGTAGGTTTTCTCACCATCTTCAGCCTTCTCTATTCAGTTCCATATTTGAGTTGCAGCTGCTGCCCAGTAACTTCAACATTTTTTCCATTTTGTATATTTCAGCCAATCCCTTAGAGGATTGATGTATTATTGCTTCTAAGGGTTAGAGCTTTGCTCCCCTATTGTATTTGAGCCATATCTTGCCATAAATTTTAGTTATTATGTAATATGGAGCAGTGCCTTCTATAAAATGCGTCCTCATAGCCTGTGTTTATGCAGAAATAACAGTGTTCTTCTGTTTTCATGTACATGTCTTGTTGAGGCTTGCATTGCCTTTCTTGAGAGGTTGTTTCCTCAAGAACTTGTACTCTTTTACTGCTATAACATCATTCTTGCCTATATGTACATCTTATTGTCTCACATCTCATAAAATAATGTTGTATTTTCATGGTATGCTCATGTATTGTTGCAGTCCCTTCACCGGGCACTTTCTGAAGATATCTAGCAGTGGGAGATCTGTTTAACCACTCTAGGAGGATTTCTTTGGTCCCAACTCTTAGATTTCAGTCTTAGATGTATTGATCTAAGGAATCCAGGTCTTGGTATCAAATCTTGCTGCCTCCATTTCTGGAAAATGCATTTTCCAGCCATGGATTGCTAGATGTTCCGAATTTGGAACATTACACACTTCACCCGGCAGCCATTTTTTCCACGAAGTTTCACTTTGCCGCCAATTAAAACTGAATTTATGCATATGAGATGCTTGTACTTTGGTACCACTTTTACTTGGATATTTTTGACTCATGTGTCAATTTTCTTCATGAATAGCCACTATTTAATCATTTTTTATGGTCCCCCTAAACCTATCCCATGTGGCATCATCATTGAGTCACCCGTGATTAGAGCATCTGATATGAGTCACCCTTGCTTTCATGAAGTCTGTTACAAGTCCCATTGAGTCCTATTACAATATTTCATCCATATGTGCATCACATTCATCCCTTTTTTATCCTTATGGCCTCTAGCTATATTGTTTCGTCTCTGAAAAGCCTCCATACAAGTAATTAAACATCCCATCTAGAATCGAGTGAGTCGCTACCAGGTCAACCATGCATATTATGCTCTCAAAAGGGAAGGCATAAGTCTGCCTCTCATCTTATATCCCTCCATCAAGATTCCTGATGTCATTTCATCAGTCACTCTACTATGATTCCTCATTCCTTGGTTAAGGATTCCTCATTGCCTCAACTTTGGTGGGCGCTCTTCTATCAACTTTAGCACATTTATTTCAGAAGTACATTATAGAGGGTAATGTACCTTGGTTCCATATTTCATCATTTTTGGTGCCTCGGATCAATCAAGGGAATCATCACTTAACTTTGAATTGGTTGTTTCTCACGTGCTCGACTCTAGCTCATTATCACATGATTAGGAATCATCTAATTGATTGTTCGATGATCTAGTATATTGTACCAATGATTCTTGGGTGTGTGGGAGATGTTACAGACCTCATGACAGGATGTCCCTTCAGGTATCCCCCCACATTCCCGGATGTCCTCAGACCATGATCCAGCCTCAAATGCGGTTCCATAGATTTTATGGGTTCAATTTCAGCTGCTTGTAGCACCCACCACAAGCATGTCTCCTTCAGTTGATCCATTCATATCTTCATATACCTTTCATGTTCAACATGGCTTCTTTGGTTTTGATTTCCCCTCCCCATGTCATCTTGAGGGGAATTATGCCTCATGAACTCAGATATTATTTTATTCAGTACTAGCCTATGTTTTTCCAAGTGCATTATGTATATGGGATCCATTATATTATATCCTGGCTTATTGATGCCAACATATCATGTATCATGTACTTTGTAGCTCAGTCCCATATTGATGGGATCACCATCATTCTTTGTACTTAATTATCTCGGTGGGTATGGGTATGCCTCCCATGCCTCATTTGATATCATGTACTCCAGAATATAATGAGACTTATATCAGTTTAGCAGGTCTCAACCCTTCCACTTTTGTCCTTCATTGAATTTCTTCAGTTGTATCTCTCTCTCTCTGACTCCCCTTTAGTGTCTCGTGGAAGTGTAACTTACAACGTATTTTGATCATATGATTTTCTCCTAACACTCATATGTCGGGGGGAAATCTGTTATCACAAAAAGATGATCACCTAGCCATTTCTACCTAGGTGGATCGAAATACACCATGTAATTTTAATATAGTAAAATCACTTTCGCTATAGGAAATAATTGAGTAAGATATTTTTATTAAATTATTTTTCGATTAAAATTAAAAATTCCCATGAAAATAATTGAATAAATCATTATTTGTTTAATTTAATCTACCAATAATATGTCATTTCTTGATAATTATTCCTTGGCACATTGACTAAATCACCTAGAAATAATTAAATAAATCACTATTATTTATTACTCCTTAACCCCATTCTTGGAATAATTGTTACATCATTAGTATCTAATAATTATTTCATTTTCACACCTTTCTCTTAGGTAAAATTAACTTAGGATAGAGTCAAAGTTGACCAGGGTAAACAATAGTGGTATTTTGGCACATGGTATAGTTTGCCCATGGTATTATTAACCATGGTATTGCATGTAATGGAGCCTATAAAAGTTTGAGAATATGACATTGTAATGCAGGCCAGGGATGTGAGCAGTCAAGGCTCACTTGGTCAGGTTGTCTAGGGTTTTGGCCAAGGCTAATGAAATTTCATTAGCGTGGGTCTTCCCTGGAGATAGGGTTTCCCTTGGAGATAGGTTTTTTCTAAATTAAATATTGTTTGTATTGTGTATATGTTTTTCTATTGGTTATTGTTCCTCTCGGTAAATTTCAGTAATTATTTATCTCTATGCAGTAAATTCTTAGGAACTGGTATCAGAGTTGGTGTAATAATTTTATTGTGTCAATAGTTTCACTTCTTCTGTGTAAAGAAACATGGTCAACTGTCTTAAGTTTGATTGGATATATCTACATGTGAAGAATCCATATTTGTTGAGTAGCATTTTATCACAGATGGATTTTCATGTGAAGAAGAAAAATATGGTTAGATCTGGTGTGGATCTACCATTGATAGAGAGTCAAACATGTCACATCCATGAAACTGCGCATAAGAGGAGGATTTTATTGATGTATAGGTAGATATTGAATCTAGGAGCGCTTTACTAGATCACGCTAGTGGTTGAAACCAAACCCCAGAACAAAAGGATAAACCAAGGAGGTAGTAGAAGATTCTACCTGCGACCACATCGAGAACATTGGTGAGAAGTGTTCTTGGCTCACTAGGAGCCTGTGCATAACATGGAAAACCCTAGTCACATGGTGGGATTGAGGAAGGATATGCCCAAGCCACCATGATCCTCATGGCTGCCGAAATGGATTGAAGACTATAGGAAGAGAAAATATAGAGAAGTGTGCAAGGCAGGGAGCATCGAAAGCATGACACCAACATTTGGTATCATTGAGAGAAAGGAACCAGAAATAACTCAAAAGGACAAGTGGAGGTTGTGGATTTTCCTATACATGAGATTTTTATAACCCAATGTGGCTTTTGGAATGTGCAAAAATGATCGAGGAGAGAGGTTGTGTAGGTTTTGGATATGAAAATGTACATGCCCAGCATCAAGAAATGGAACAAGGATCTAGAGAACACCCACGAGAGATGTTTCTTGAAAAGGTGGAATCTTGTTAGAAGCCAACATGTTAAAAGTCATTTCCCAACTAGGTCATACTCTGAAGGAGACTGGAAACCACAAAGTTGGACAGAGAGTTGTAAAAAATGTGTGTTATATGAAGAGAATGGGCTATCGGGTTAACTCTGATGGTTGTGAATTTAGGTCCATTGAGTGAGGATGTCACTAATGAAATTCCAGTGTGCAAATCCCAAGTTTTATGACCTTTAGTAGAGAGGATCACCCAGCTACTACTCGACGATGGTCCAACGAGATTTAATTGTAGATCGAGAAAAGAATCCAATTTGGAAATTGTGGCTTATCTATCCTATCAATTAGAATTTGACGTGGAGTGATGGTGAGAAGATCTCATTGAAGGATATAAGTTGTGGCAGAGGTGGTGTCTCTACATGTCAGTGCTCAAGAGGAGGCCATGGTGGAGGATAATTGCGGTGTGCCAAGGCTATACACGGGCCCCATCGTTCTCTGGCAGTTTTAAGGGATGCAGGCCTGCTTAAATCTGTGCACTATTTGAATGACAAGAATGACTTTAAAACTATATTTGATGGCTCATTAAATGAATGGTTTCTGGTATGATCAGAAAATGGCATGGCACCAATCCTATTTGGATTTGTACTTATTCATGTAAGGATTAAAATTACACAAAGGAAACACTGAGGAGAGGAGAGTATTAGGCACAAAGTGTGTGTGAGAGAATTTGACATCAATCAACATTTTTTTTTTAATATAATGGAGTTAATTACTACATGTAAATAGGCATACTATTGTAAGACATGGTAAGGCATACGTACCCCTAGGTAATCACTGGTAAAGTATGGGTTAGATCTAGGTGATTGGGGGCATGCTTGGTTAACAAACACCTCGCGTATAAAAATTTGAGGGGGGGTAAGGGCCAGAGTGAGAAGGGTTGGGCTAACTCACTTGGAAAGGTTGGTTGGATTGAGTCAAGGAACATCAAATTAAGGTTTAAGGGGGGTATTTTTAGGTAAAATTGACTGGATATAGAGTCAAATTTGACCAAGATAAACAATAGTGGTTTTTGGGCACATCGTGTAGTGTACCCATGGTATTATTTGCCATGGTAGTTCATGTAATGAAGCCTATAAAAGGTTTGGAGTACTTCATTCTAATGCAGGACAGGGAGGTGTGTGGTGAAGGCTCACTTTACCAAGTTAGAAAGGGTTTTGGCCAAGGCTAATGAAATGTCATTAGGGTGGGTTTTTCCTGGAGTTGGAGTTTTTCCCGGTTAAATATTGTGTGTATTTTTTACATGTTTTGATGTTGGTTATTGTTCCTCTCGGTAAATATCAGTAACTAGTTATCTCTCTGTAGTAAATTATTAACACTTTCTTAATATTCGTGAAATAATTATTAAATATTTTTTTTGTTAATTATTTCTAAATAAATATATTTTATCATTTTGAATAAATTTTCCCCTCCAAAAATATAATAAATTATTCCTAATGGTTAGACCTTTATTTTGGTCAATAATATTTTATTATTCTCCATTTTCGAGATCAACCCAATACTTTGTTATACATAAGAGGGTTTTTAATTAATTATTTACCATGATCGTTATCATCGTTACCATTATTGTCTCCATACTTCTGAGCTCCCACTTGAGTTCTACACATTATTTGGGTTTTCACATATTAAGAGAGGAAGATCTAATACTGAAGCGTCAAGGAAATCAAACGAGCCATCCCACGGAGGGGGATTTATGACCCTTTTGTAAATATCCTTTACCAGGTGCTATTAATAAAAGATTTATTCTTTCAAATGTTTTTCCATAATTGGGTTATTACATCATATTTGTTTTGTTTTTTTATCATTTTAGATCGCACACATATATTTTTCTGTAGGTTTTTCTCACATTTTTATTGCAGATATGAAGTATAAGCAACCACGATTGTTGTTTGGGTCACTAGTCACTTGTGACTTAAGTGAGATGTTTTTGGTACATCTTCCAAGAAATATCATACTAATTGAGTTTTGCAAATAAGAAAATATGGAAGATAGGGAAAAACTAGCTGAGTTTTATATGCACAATTTCATTCAAACATATTTGAATTTCTGGGATCCCAATTCAAGTTTGGGAGAGATGCAACTAATGGCATTGGCATCTTGGTTGACTCATGAGGAGGAAAGGGTTGAAGAAGTGAAAATTTTCATGACAAAAGAAGCAAAGGAGCCCTTGTATATCATAGTTGAGGTAGTAAGCCACAAGGTTGTCATCACCAATCACAACCTCATCTCCTCAAGATTTAGCACCTAAGTACATAAAAACCCAAAAGAAATCCATTCTACATTTTGATGACACTTTTAGAATTCTAGGAACAAAAATTCTACAAGCTTGTTAGAGAAGGTGACATGCCCTACCCCTCAGTCTACGAATCAAAGATTACCACTCTTCTAAAAGGCTAAGGAACATATTGGAAGGAACCCCATTGTATAAAGGAATCATGAAAATACTGAAGATCAAATGGATAACACTCAAACTCAGCCCACTCGTGTTATTGGGCTTTCAATAAGGAATAAACCAAGAATGGGACAAATATGGACTGAGATAGAGACAATTGTATGTTTTTATCCAGCAGAAGGCATACCATCTGTGGTACCTTGGGATGTCAGAGAGGCCACCAGGCACATGAATGAGCTTCATATGGATGACTAAGTTTCTCATACGATGAGAAAAACCTTCACCAGGGGGGTGATCATGGGTCCCATTAATAGGTATATTTTGAAGTTCATTGTGATATCCTCCAACCCTTAGAATTATCCTTTTCTCACATTAATTCACATTTTTAGTCATAATATTATTAAAAAGAATATTAAAAGGAATTTTTCATAGTATGTGGCCTAAGGTGATGAAATTGTAGGAAAAAGAAGCATTTTTTAGGAATTTACTATCCAGGGGCTTGACGGAAACAACCAAGAGAGAATCTAGTGGGCGATTTTCCACCTCCTTAACTCTCTAACATGGATTGAGGTCACAAAATAATCACTCACAGGCTCTAATTCATTTACAACCGAGTAACTCTAAGTGAAAGTGAAGCTCAAGGAGGATCAAATCCACAATTCTCAAAATAAAGGAGGGAATCACTTCTATTTTCAAGGGAGTTGTTATCAAATACCTTTTGTATAAATAAACCAGCTGAAAGGCTCATTAGGATTAAAATTTTTTATTCAACTAAGAGTAGCTACTGAACCTAGTTCTTGACATTGTTATTTTTAAATTTCATGTGATGTATGAAACTACTATTTTATGCTAAAAATAAGGTTGCCACTGATTTGCATCTAACCTAGCTTTAGAGGGTTGAAACCCTTGGGTTTAGGCCCAGCCCAGATGCTTTAGTCACTCTTATGCATTTCTTTCTTGTTCTTGTTTCAAATAATTTCATGTCTTTCTTGTGTTGCAGTAGATATTAAGCCTCTAAAAACTTGTGATTGCACGCTTCCATATCACCTCTCTTGTGGGAAGAGTCATTAGAAAGATTTACAATCTCGGTCCAAAACAATTTGTTTATGATTTCTTGGAAATAGATAGATGTTAATTCTCCATTTTCATGTTTATTCTCTGCAAATTAGGAGTTAGTTCAATGAATAGAGTAGTGTTGTGTAATAGAATATATTTTAGTCAAATTCAACTCATCTTTTCCATGATGGTTTATCTCACTATGTTATTGGTCATTTAATGCATGTATTTGGCTAGTTGCAGTGTTGTGTTGACCTTCAGTGGTGGGCACATCTTTCAATATCTACTTTGAATTTTCCATATTCTCCATTTACACCTCACACTACTCCCAAATTCTATTTCCACATTCATTATGTTAAGGCAATTAGACGACACCTTGGGCATCCACCTTGGTGAAAAATAGACCTTTGAGAGGTACTGGGATTGAATAGGAGGATTCACTAACATTAATTCACACCCTAATACCTTCATCCATATTATCCTACCCTCAAGACACCATCTCTAGCCTCAAAAGGCTCTCAGAACCCCTCCTGTAGAAAAACAAGGCCTCTTGTAGCAGCACCTGTAGTAGGCCTATAACACTGTTTTCCTCCACCTAATTTTCTCCACATTGCAACCCTAGATTAGTTAAGATGAATAATGACCCTAAAGTTTTTATTTGATGATTAATAGAAGCTCTTAGACCACTCCAACCACCTCTTTCCTCACTGCAAAACAGAGTTAGAAAGAGTGTTTTTATTCACAAACATGCTAAAAGCTAGATTTCTAATTTTCAAGGAAATGTAAAGTAGATCAATGATACATTCAAGTAGGTTATAGATTTCCTGAAATGTGAAAAATAGAGTAGCTTTACTTATGCAAGTAGACTAGCCCTTTAAATTTCATGCAATGTTAATTAGAATCTACATTTGAATGAATGAAATTTTCACTTTCCTAGTTAGAATGAGGTTCAATTATGCTTTCATAGGAAGTTTTCACTATATATAGTTGGAGGAATGGTTTCTAACACCTTGATTTGAGTTAATGGCTAAGGGTAACATGAGTAGAACCTAAATTAATATGCATATAGCACTTCCACCTCTAAGTTTTACGAACCCCAAGTTGATAATTTAAGTTTTGGAGCCTGTGGGAGTTGCAACACCCTTGGTGCAATACCAGGGCTTACTAGGTATTTTGTACTTCTGGTCAAGGGAACTATGATTATTTTCTAATCCATGGTTAATGAATTGGGGTTTATGAATTATTCGACATGCATATATATATATATATATTTAAAGGAATATAATGAAAAATCAATCTGGTAGTCCCATTTTTTGGGATCTAGGAGAAGATATTTGTGTATATTTATTTATATTCTTGCCATTGTTTATTTTTTTGTTTTAAGAATTAGTTTTTAGTTAATTTATGTAGAAGGTTAAAACCTATAGGGTGGATCTCTTACATTGATTGTGATGCAATGAGTGGAAGCTAGTGAGGGGAATGGGGGGAAGAGTTGCATGTTTAAATTCCCTTTCTCATTATTTTGTTGTTGAGCTAAAATTAAAAAATAGTCTTTCTCAATTTTCCAAAAGTTGATGAATGAGGGTGTGGGTAGTTGAATTATAAACTTACCATAGTTATGAGAAGTAGTGAGGGGTTGTGAAAACATGTCTTTCAGAGGTATCAACAAGTACCTAGTTAAAATTTTATGATATCACCCATGGATTTGGGGATTTAATGATCCAGGTGGATATTGGTGGCGACCCACCTATTCCATTTGAAACCCCACCATTGTTAATTTCATTTTCCTTAATTCTAGAACAATTTACTAATATTATAATTTTTTGGGTCCTAAACTTCTAGAGACATTTTGAGGTGCTAAAGAATTTTTTATGGAAAACAAGAAAAACCAAAACTTGCAATAGGGGTTTGCGGTCAAAAGTTGTAGTCCTCGAATAGATATTTCTAAAGAGGTATCATATATGTCAAAGGAATATTGTATGCCAAAGTTAAAAGCATATGAAGTTGATGTACCAATTTACCCAAAAACGGCCCACAAACTTTTGGCTCTTCCTCTCCTAGGGTTAGGTTTTTGGATGTTTAGGGTTTTCCATTTTTTCTCAATATTAAATAGGCCTTTCGAGCCTCATTTTATCATAATTTAGAAGGCATGTAGTTTCCACATCTCTTCTAAGAGATAATTTACCATCGCCTTATCTAGTTTATTTCCATTTTTCATGTAAATAGTTTTGTTATCAACGAATTAAAGTTCAGTTTTCATTATAGCTCTATGTTTCTCTTTGGATATGTATCTCATTTTGTTCCTGCATAAATATGGATCAGTGGTATCATAGTTTTCTACTCTTTCTCTACTTTTCTGTGCATGTCCCCAACAAGGTCAAGGTATAAGGATTTAGGGCTCGAACTGGTTGAATCTTTGCAAGATCACCCTCGATGACCCCAATGGCCTCCCATGGTAGAAGAAAACAAAACAAGGGAGGAAGAGATACTTTAAAAATATTGCTCAAAGAATCCCTTTAGAAACAAAGGAACACGATGATGGACAAATTTTCTGAGGTCCGTCGGTGGATGACCAAATGTGATGCATATTCATTCAACAACAACCTTAGAGGCACCACTCCCTTTAAGGTATGAGTCAAATTTGACATTGCCATATTTTAAGGTGAGATAGATGCAGATGATATAGGTAAATGGTTAAATCTGTTGGAAGGAAATTTTTCAGTTTATGATTTTTCTAATAGGGAAAATATTACTTTTGCATTCCTCAAAGCCACCCCTCACATAAAATACTGGTGGGGAACCTACTATGTGTAGAGGGACGAGAGGGAAACCTCACTATTTTAAGTTGCACCCACTTGGAATTATTTTCAAGAAACCATCAAGGAACATTATTACCATGTCGGGAGATATGAAGATAAGTACATAAACTGGACCACATTGTAGGAGCTCACAAATATTTTTCATACCCTTCGCACAAAGTTGGGTATCAAGGATTTTGAGTTGCATCTATTACTAAAGTACTGTGACTGTCTACACAAATATATCTAGGACGGGATGGAGTTCTCAGACATCTCCTTAGTTGGGTTTTCCTCTCGATACATTTTCAATATTGAGTAAACATTTAAACAAAATAAGTGAGACTTTGGATATGTGAATCCAAAGAAAGGGAAAGGTACCCCCCAACCGAAGAACAAAGGACAAAGCCATGGTGGGGTGACCCAGGAAAAATGGTCAAAGCTGCAAGAAAAGAAAAACACTGTGACTACAAAGACGAACACAGGAAAGTGGTGTGAGTTCCATAAGAGCCCCACTCATAACACAAGTGATTGTCGAGACAAGTAGTCACTGGTGTCTGAGCAAAATGCTTCAGAGTCAGATGCATGTTCCAACTATGAGTCATAACCTGAGAAGGGAATTGAAAAAGGGAAGAAGATTATTTATGTGGAGTCTAGTGTCATCATTTACACCACCAAGGTACAAAATATTGATCTCTAAGATCTAGAGGAAGGGGAGTGTCTCTTCCAATCACAGATGTGGGTGAAGGGTTCTCCACTAGAGTTCATTATTGACAATGAGAGCCAAAATAACCTCATTTTAGTAGATTTAGTGAAGTATTTGGGCCTATTGACCACACCACACCAACATTTTCATTACGTTTGGTGGCTTCACCTAGGATGAGATTTCAACATCAATTAGCAGTTTCGCCTTCCCTACAACATCAAGCCCTTCATGGATGAGGTACTATGTGATGTTTCTCCTCTTGAAGTTTGTGATGTATTATTAGGCCAACCATACTTGTTGAAGAATCATCTTGTGTATGAGTCTATGCCTCACACTATTATTATTACTTTGTCCAATAATTTATACAGGATACCGAAGGAAGCCCTGCCTACCATCATCTCTTTGATCCTTCCTAAGCATGCAGTAAGATCATCTCCCAGAGCGGGAAATTTGTTTTCTTTTTTATTCACTCTCAAAGTAAGAGGAATATCATGGCCACATCCATGGTCCTGGGAAGGGTTCCTCCATGCAGCAGAAGTAGGTTGATAAGGTCATGGAAGAATACAAGGACATCTTCTCCGCACCCACTGTGGTACACTTGCATTATTAGGTCAATAATTCTATCAATCTAACTCTCTGATAACCTCTACCCAATAGGATGATATACCACTAATCCATTCTACAAAATTAAGAGATCAAGCGGTAGATCCATAAATTTTTTCAAAAAGGGCACATCTGATGAAGTTCCTCACCCTGTGGGAGCTTAATTGTACTTATATAGAATAAGGATGGGAACTGGAGGCTCTGCAATATTATCAGGAACTAAACAAAAACACTATCAACAACAGGTATCCAATCCCATGGATTGATGAACTTGTAGACGAACTCAAGGGCACCAAGTATTTCAGCAAGATGGATCTCAATTCTAGTTATCACCAGCTTTTAATAGGGCCAACAGATGTATGGAAGGTTGCCTTCAATTTCAAGTAAGGCCATTTTGAGTGGTTGGTCATGTCCTTTGTGTTGAAAAATGCCCCCGCTACTTTTATGAGGTTAATGGATGACATATTATGGCACTTCACCAACTTGTTCATGGTTTTCTATCTAGACAACATCGTCATCTTCAACAAGAGTTGGGAGGAACACTTGCAACACATTTGACAGGTGCCTCAAACACTACCGCAACAGAAACTATGTCCCAGCTTGGAGAAGGTGCCTTCGGCATGAGTCAAGTCTAGTATCTAGGTTACATCATAGATGAGAAAGGCATGTGTGTGGATTTGACTAACATCCAATTCATACAGGATTGGACAGCCTTAACCACTTTAATAGATCTTCACACCTTTTTGGGCCTTGTAAATTTTTATTGAAGGTTCATGTTGGGATTCTTCCATATCACTTGGCCTTTTGAATCAAATTACCAAGGGCAGAGTGAAAGAAAATTTTACTTGGTTAGAGTCCCAACGGAAGGAATTTATTGAACTAAAGAATTGCCTCTTCTTTGGACCTTTACTCACTTTACCATACCTACAACAACCATTTTAAATTGAGACAGATGCCTCCAAATATGCTATTGGTGCAGTCCTCACCCAACACGGAAATTTAGTGACCTACCATAGTGAGAAACGTTCTGATACAATTCAGAAGTAAAACACCTATGATAAAGAGATGTATTCTATCATGCAGGATTGCCGATAATGGAAACATTACATTCTAGGGAAGGGGACAGTCATCCACACCAATCACCGACCTCTTCACTATATACAAACATAAGGGAATTTTCAGAATTATCATCATCATAAGTGATCTACATATATGAAACAATTCCAGTTGAACATTAAATAAAAAAAATGGAAACACTAATCATGTTGTATATTGCCTCAACTAGCCCCGAGTTGTAGCATTGACCACTTTTATCAACTCTTGTTTCCATGATAGATTTGGATGTACCCAACTATAAAAAAAATGATCTAGATTTCACCACCACATACCAAATAGTGGATGGAAATAAAGTTCCTGATTTCCACCCCCAGGATGCATTATTGTGTTACTTGGGCCACCTTTTTTTCCTTCAATAAAGTGTGCCAATATGATTTGGGAGGCCCACTATAGTTGGGTCACATGACACTTTGGTGTGGATAAAACTGTGGTCATACTCTAGAAGTACTTTTATTGGCAAAAACTATGAAAGGATGTTAGAAAATATATCAGATCCTACACTTCTTGTGCCATCACCAACCAACCATTAAGAAGCAAGTCATGTACACTCCTATGCTTACTTCCAATTAGCCCTAGGAATCCATATACATGGATTATCTTTCTGGCCTCCCTTTTACCATACATGGTAATTATTATGTATATATGGTTGTGGAAATTTTTTCTAAGATGCCTATATTGGCAGCTTCTAAAAAGCGTATCACAATAGAGGACACTGCCAAACTCTTCTTTGAACAAGTGTGGGTACATTTTGGGATCCCATAGACCATTATATCAGATTAGGATAATAGGTTCTTGAGCACATTCTAGTTGAGCCTCTAGACACTATTGGACACCAATCTCACCAATTCGACTGCATTCCATCCCCAGACTGATGGCTAGACAAAATTTATCAACAGGATGATAGTGCACACACTGCGGATATACAACTCCAAGAATCCACAAGGATGAGAGCTTTCCCTATGTATAAATAACTATAATAAAGATCTCCATCGCTTGATTGGTCACAATACCCTTCAAGTGGGTCCATTATTTCAACCATTGTGTCAGATTGATGTTTCCACACCTCATGCAACTACACATACAGAATCCACACATGTACAACCTGAGGTTGATAAATCAATCAGGTTTATTGAACGCATTTATAACATTCTCCAGCAGGTTCATGACATCTTGGATAAGTCAAAATACAAGTACAAGAAACAGAATGATGAACATCGGGTGCTACACAAGTTTTAGGTTGGCAACAAACTTTGGTTGCATTTGCAAAAATAACGGCTTATCGAAGCCCATCAGAAGCTTATACCACTTCGATATGGTCCTTACACCATCACCAAGGCTATGGTAGACAATTATTTTGAGTTCAACATTCCCCCATTCCTTGGCTTGCATCCAATGTTCAATGTGGACCGCCTTCGATCATACTTTCGACCATTATTTGACACATCATACATTGCGGAACAAATCACACCAACAAAACTAAATCTGGACTGCATGGAAGATTCCACAACTGATTAGATCATGGAAATGAAGGTCAAGAACACTCACTAACATAATATCCAACTGTATCAGGTTGTCAAATCTATCCAACTCTTGCGCCAAGGCAAGTGGCTCACCAAGGACCAATTTCAGCAGAAGTTTTCCCATCTCATGGAGGAACTCAACGCAATGGGCACCATTTCTTCCTAAGGGGGGAGGATTGATCAAGTTAGATATTAGTGGCCACCCACCTATTCCACTTGGAACCCCACCATTGTTTCTTTCATTTTCCTGAATTGTAGCACAATTTACTATTTTTGGCATTTTTTTGGGTACTAAAGTTCTATAGCCATTTTGAGGCCCTAAACAACATTTTTTTGGAAAATGGGTAAACACATACCTAGTGGTCGAGCTTTGAAATCAAAGGTTTTATTATTTAGATATATATTTTTAATGAGGTATCGTACTTGTTAAACGAAGATCGTATGTCAAAGTTACGAGGCCAGGAAGTTGATGTACTAATTTACCCCAACGGGGCCCACAAACATTTTGTGATTCATCTCCTAGGGTTAGGCTTTTAGATGTTTATGGTTTTCCATGTTTCTAGTCCTTCAATCCTCTTTGTAAAACAATTCAAAATCCATGTATCTGCCACATCTCTTCTCATAGATAAGCTACCATCACCTGAGCTAGTTTATTTCCATTCTACATATAAACAATTTTTAGTATTTTGTTATCAATGAATTGAAGTTTAGTTTTGGTTGTAGCTTTTTGTTTCTATTTAAATATGTATTTCATTTCGTTCCTACATAAATATGGATCATTTAAACCACAAAGTCTCATGTTAAGAGAGGAATAATGTAGTCAATTCATGAATAGAGAATGTGGAATGCAAAAAAATGGAATTGTGGGTGATTTATGGGTGAAAATTGCATCCAAAATATTTTTGGTTGATTTCGAAGTAGTAGGGGAATGTTACACTTTTTTTCCCCCTAAGGAAACCCAATAAAAGTGTCCTCAATTTGAGTTGTAGAAGGGAGATATGCTTTTGGATTTTTTCTAGGAAAGCATGGGGACACTCAAAGTGGATATTGTCGAGGGACTACTGGGTCAGTGAAGGGAATCCTTTGCACTATGTAATCCAGCTAAAAAACAGCCTATGACTTTGTACCTTGAGTTAGAGGAGTTGAAGGAGAAACTTTTTGGTTTAAGGGAGAATGACCGTCATTTTTCCATCCCATATTTCTAAGTGAATTTTTTTTTTGATGTCATTATGGTATAGCTAGGGGTGGCCAAATAAAAAAATATTAATCAAATTAATGATCCTATGATTGGGTTAAAAGGGCTTACCCTTTGTTAGTTAAAAACAACTTTAACATTAATAGGTAAGTGTCTTAATACACATTCTACTATGTATTTGTTATCTAATATTAGAAAAATGTTGTAAATGGTTGTATATATGATTATTTTCTAGCTTCACTATAAATTTGAGCATTCTATGCAAAGCTTTGTGCTTGAAATTATAATGGTGGATATGCCTAAGTTTGACTTAAGAGTTTTTCTCAAATTATGTGGGTGAATAGAAGCAAAATTACCAACTTAATGAGAACTATGACATAAAAACAAGAACTCTACCCCTTAATATGCATATTTTTCCATTAAAAGAAAATGTGAAAATCAATGTCTAAATAAAAAAATAGTGCTACTCGTATCACCCCTTTTCTAGGATTACAATAACAAAAATTTTCAATAATGACATTAAAAACCAATAAAAATGCAATATCATTACTAATAAAGACTTAAAATTCAACAACTAAATCAAAATTGGTTCTACTAACAACAATATTTTTATTTTTATTTGTTTTCAAGTTAAAGTTATAGCTCATTTGAAATCTTAACCTTAACTACAACTATTGTTGCAGCCAAAAATTAAAAATAAACCATCAAATCAAAAAGTACTATCAATAGCACTTCATTTTTATATTTTTCATAATTAAAACATATGATTCAAAAAAAAAGAACCGATTCATAAATTCATGTAAGACCATATGCATGTTAAAAGACTCCTTTCATGTTACCTTACAAACATCATGTTGTTTAAAAATATGTAAAATGTTTCATACAATTATTCAATTTGACTCATAAATTCTAGCATATCATCAGAATCTACATAATATTTAGATGAATGATTGGATGAAGATGAAGATGACCCACATACTTCTCTATTATTAATAAGTGTACAATATGAATCTACATGTATTCTTGATATCACATATTTCAAAACCTTTCTAGATCCATGACTAAGTTCAAGAGACTCCCATCTTGATGCAATTTCTTGTAGTAGCAACCTCTTGATAATTTTGGTGGCCCTAGAGTGAATAGTTTTTCTCTTTGTCAAATTGAAGTCATAAACAATTATGTCTACATTCTCTAATTTTAATAGTTTAATGTGACGATGAATTATATTTGGAACCTTTCTTTTTCTATTTCTATTTATTTGTTTCTCAACTACCATCTCTAGCTAGTACACACCATTGAATGGGTGTGTATTTTTTGCATAACAATGTACTTTAACTCTTGTAACATATTCCTTTTGTTTAATGACCATTATAAATTTGGTAACCTAGAATGGATAACCGTGTGGTTCTCCAATCACTCACAATATAATCATGAATCTCTCCTTAATATCCTACATATAACCCTATACCACTTTCATCCATCTAAATGCATTTAGGAGTTCTTTAACACACCACTCATTATAAGTGGGAATGATGAACTCATATTTTGACACTCTTTACCTCTTTATTATGGAGTTACAAGTGTAGGAGTTCATACCCTTTTAGTAACTTATGGGTCAAATTTGGAAGAAGAATGGACATGTTGATGGACAGTTCTATGAATGGATAATCATTCAACAAAAGGTTGCACCATAGAAAATTCTACACTAGAAGGTTGTGCTTGAGTTTCCTCTCTAATTTCATTAATAGTATAGTTAGCTCCAAGTAAATCCATCATCATCTACTTATACACAACTTGTCATGATGAAATAGTTTTTGGAGGTCCATTAAAGGTTAAAATTGGATCGACCTCTATTAAAATGTTGCACTTTGGTTGTGGTGATGGAAGAGAAATAATGGTGGCATCTATTATGCTAAAATTTTGATTGAAATCCTACAATTTCCATACCTAAAATTTCCTTTTCGCTTCCTTCATTGACATTTTTAGTGGGTTTCTATTTCCTTGAATATTTTATTGATAAATTATTTTTTCCCAAGTTCATAGGGATTGGAAACAAGCACAAGACAAATATATACATTCCAATCACACAGAAATAATAATAATAATGATATGCAATAACAGTTTTTCATAAAGAACATTAAGAAGGCTATTAGAGAAGAGAGAAATTTTTAGAGAGTTTGAGGTTGTGTTACATGGATTTTTTATTTTTTTCTCATAAGATGGATGAAAAATATCCTAAGATTCCCATATCCCCACTTGAGGACCAAATATCCCATAAAGATGTGTAATATTCCTACTTAGCCCAAGCTAAGAGGAATATTCAATTTTGTTTTACTTTCTGTTGCATGAATAAATGAATAAAGGAGGACATGTAAAACTCTTGAAAAGATTGAATAAATCAATGCTCATGTGAACAAAGATAAATCAGGGCCATGTAAATAAATCACTTGCAGGTGTGAAAGGGGTTTGAGCTATGAGACTGGGTCAACCTTGACCAAATCTACAGCGATGTCTAGGTTCAATGTATCTCATGGAGGGACATCACAATTCTAGAAGGAGGCCCCTCATGTGAAAGGAGCTAACTCATCAAGGTGGTTTAGGGTTTGCAAAGGCTTTCATCTTATAAAAGGAAGGGGAAGGTGGCAAGAGAAGGTTGTTGATTGATTATATTTCTGAGTATCTTGTTTGTTTAGAAAAATACTATTCTCTGTTGTTTAGTGGAGAATTATGCTGCTTATCACTTGGAGTTCCTATGAAGGGATTTCACCTCTTCCCTTGAGGATTATTTGAGGAGTATTTGTTGATTTGATCCACTATCAAGATTTGGGCCAAGCTCTACTTCCAATTGCAGCGCAGATCCAGTGAGGGTTTGCTTGCTCTTGTAAGCTGCAGCAAGTGGGATTCTAAATCTGCAAAGATCTAGCTTGTATTGGAGCCTCTTCTCATGTAGTGTGTCTTTTAACCTCCTGGAAGAGTGCATCCACTATTTGCACTTCATATTTTATAACTTGGCATCACGCCATCCATTTAACTCAAGCTACAACGTAGTTTTAATTGAGGAACTGCGTTATTTTCAATGGAGGGTTTGCAGGGTGTTTTGACCACATTTTTGATGAGGGATCTCTGGTGTTGGGCTTTGCCTTTCACTTTGGTGATCCATGGATTATCTTGTTGATCCATGTTTTGTTTAGATCTGATTTATCTTAATGTAAATTCATCTTCAGAAATTCCTGAAGCATTTTTCAGATTTGCAACTTAAAACTCATATCTACTCTTGTTTATGCATGATTTGGTCAAAACCCAAAGGGGATATTGTAAATAAGGCTTTCTAGTTTCCAGATCTGATATGGATCTGATGTTTTGTCCACAGATCTGCCATAGATCTGAGATTTAATGTTCACCGGCTGTAGCTCCTTAAAATAATGCTATTGAGCCATTTTCCAGTTTATATATATGTTGCAGCCTTCTTTTCTGAAGATTTCTTTCTCTACTGTTTCCTATATTCCACTGTATATTGAAAGAGCTTCATTGTAATTCTAATTTTCTAATGTATACTCATAATTTAATCATATTTGATGGCCTCCTGCTTATACTGTCCAAGACTGCATTATTTCTGAAGCAGTTTGTTGTGCATAGCTGCAGCCCCTCTTGTAGGGTGTTCTTTAGCTAGACGAGGTGGTGGGAGATTTGTTTACCACACCTAGTTTGATTTGTTTTTGCTCCCCTTTTGGATATAGACTCTAGATATGAAGATATAAGGGATCCAAGGGCTATAAAATCATTTCTATACATCAATCTCCTAGGATTGCATTATTTTAGTAGGCTTGCTGTGCTATTCCAGATTTGGAATATTACAGTGGTATCAGAGCTCCTTTCGTGGCACAGCCTGTGCTTTCCTTGGAGCATCATAGCCATGTTTCATTCAGAAGATGATGAACCTCTTACTGAGAGGGAGAAGAGGTACCAGAACAGAAGTCACAAGAAGTATTATTACACTACTGATGATCAAGACAAGGGTAAAGCCCCTGAGACTGCAAGTGACAAAGAAGGTTAAGAGTTTGCAAGAACCCTTCTGGTGGCCATGAAAGATCTTTACAAAGAGATAAAATAAATGAGGATGGATAGAATGAGGGAATATCCTGGGATATTTCATCCGGGGGAAAGCTCTGACATGTCTCATCACTGTACTGGTCAACTAGTGAACCAACCACAAGCCCCACGAGCTTCACAACGCTCCACTATGCATACTTTCTTGGCTGTGGAGAATGAAGGACCACAATAGCAAGCTTCCCTTGAAGAATAATTTGTGGAGTATTATTCTCAGAGTCAGAGATTCAAGGACCACTTGAGTTTCCAGGACTTTTGTCACCTCAAGGACAGAAGGAAACCAAGGCATTATGAAAATGGTGAGTTCCTCTGTCAGGGATGAAGGTACCACTCTGTAAGCTGATTATTTTGGGGTACCTTGAATCATCTAGTTACCTTAGCATGGGTAAGCACAGATGTTCACACAAGTTGAACAACAAATTCCACAAGTTAAACCATCATGTTAACGACCTTTATTTTGCTTTTAAGGTGAAGCACATAATTGGTGGTTCGTAGGTTCTCTACGTTACGGACATATCAATGTGACCATATACACGAGTTTACTAGGGCCCAGGTGAAGGTTTGTGGGGAAAGATCATAAGCCTTGCAAAGCTGAAGCAATCATGAGATGTAGAAATGCATATCTTTGAGTTTCTGAGATTATCTGTCATGGTTCCTGATCTATCTATAGCAACGAGGGTTTACATCTTCATTGATGGCCTAGAGGAACCTTTGCATGGGTTGGTTAAATATACCAATCCCATCACTTTGCATGATGCCATTGAGAGGGCTAGAGACCTCCTGTTAGTCATCAGTATTTTTCACTTGTTGGTGATGACTAGTTGTAGCAGCCAAGTTTTCCAACAGCCGATCTAAAATTTGTCAAATTTTCCAGCTGGGAAAACACCCATAAAACTTTTTTCCCTCTTACCTTTCAGTTCACCCATGATGAGATGAAACCTCATTATAAATCCTACCTGGCCTCATCCATACTAGTCTGCCCACCAGCTCCAAAGAGATAATCCAAATTTGTTCAAAAGGCCTCCCCTAAGTTAGGAAGTGGCGCTTTAAGGCATTTCAACCTTGGCAAACTATCCAAGAGCCAAAAAACCTCCATCTGTTATAGGCCAGTCATAACATACCTCCAACTCTGCTAATAAAGTTGGTCACAGCCCTAAGTCGTGTCACCAATGCACCCTTAAGTCTCAGCAATACATAGACCATCAGTCAAGCTGATTTTAGGTGTTTTTACAGTGTTTGATGGATTTTTCAAGTACAGAAACATATCAGTATCTCGGAAGACAATTCTTGGCTCCACATGAGAATAAAACTGCTTCTCAATGTGATCATGAGCCTGAGATGCATCTACAGGGTAAAGAGTTATTCATCAAACTCTTGCGACCTCATTCACAGCCTGAGAGGACAGCAGAAGAAAAAGAAACACTATCAAGAGGTTGTTAATATGACATGACTGAGGACCTCCTTCATCTATAAGCAGAAGGTTTGAAGACCAAAGAACATCCTTCATCTATAAGCAGAGGGTTTTTGAAGGTGCCTCCTTCATCTATAAGCAGAGGGTGATGGCCAAAGTTTGACTTAAAGAGTTGCAACTGACTGTAAGACAGACTTGTTTTTAATGAACAGTGAGACAGTGACTAGAGTTTTCTGAAGCAAAGTGATGATTGAAGACTGAGGTAAAAGAAGTGGTGTCTTTCAAGGTTTGTTTTCCTGCCATCATCTATGAGAGAAACTCTTGTCAAGCATATTGATCAAACTTTCTACATTTGATTAAGGCAGAGGTTAAAAAGCATCAGACACTTTGCCAAGTGAAAGTCCTCCTTCATTCATAAGCAGATAGCCAGGGCATTGATTGATTTCAAGGTCTGATTGATCAAAGATGAGTGGTGAGAGACCAAGAAGGAAAGCAGGGGTACCACTGCAATCCAAGGAGGTCAAGCTTATCTCTTAATAAGTTTTCTGTCAAAAGACAGTCTGCAGCTCCAACAAAACAAAATTTGAAGAGTGGTTGATGAGGTGAGTCATTGCACAGGCGAAAGAACTAATGATGATTATGTTTTAAATAGTACTGGTCTCTCTACTCATAAAAAGGTATCTTTAAAATATGCTTATCAGAGTTGAAAAAGGAAAATTTGAGTTTAGTTCTTCCCAAGAAAGGTATTACAGCTAGACACAGTAGTTCATAAAGTACAAGAAGGACTTTGGCATGCCCTCAGATTCTGGAGAAGATTTCAAAACAAATATAGGCATGTTCATTATAAAAGTGCCAAAGGGACCATATCAATACATTTTGAGTAAAGAGAGGAGTGGTAAAGAAAATTCCATTTTCAAATGGACAAAGGTGGAAGGGCTTGAGCAATTGCAACTGTATTTTTCACCCACGGTCAGAAAATGAGTTCAATAGACACCTGGCAGTCAAGTCATCTTCACAATAGGGCTTTATCACCTTTGAAGCATCCATAGCAGAAAATATTAGTTTAAAGTTCAAAGGGTAAATATGCTTCCCTACAAAAAGGAAAAGTGCTTCATAACTCATTGATGTATTATTGGGAAAATGTTACATTGTGAAAGGGGCATTTAAAAAAAAAAGTCAACAGTGGCAGAGTTTTCTCCTTTAAATAAATCACAGTGGACAAGAAGGTAAAGTATTTTTTGTTTTCCAAAAAAGGTCTGCTCCTATAACAAAGGACCCAAGATACCATGCTGGTACATTTTGAAGCAGATGAAATATTGTAGAAAAAGCGCCCTTCTTGGACAGAGAACAGTGAAAGCTCAGGCGAACATGACTAGGTTTCACCCACAGTCAGAAAGGAGCATCAGTTGGAGACATGCAGCTATAGGCACAAGATGGCTTTGAGCCAGCCTCCCTCTAAAGCAGGCAGATATAAATACCTTTCAAATGTGAAAGAATGGTGAGAAAAGTGTAGCCTTTGGATATGTTATGAAGTAAAGAGGTTAATACTTATGTAAGCTTTTTTAAATACGTGCACATTCTTTGCCAATAGTTAAAAACATTTGGGTGGTCAAAAGCAAACAAGGTGTTGTTTCAAAGAGAAAAAGGTTCAAAAAACCCTTACAAGTATAAGCCAAAGGGTTTTTATTTTTTTTGCATTTAAAGGTTAAAGGACCATTGCCCCCACTTATTTGGCATTTCAAAACAAAGGGCGTTTCCTCTTTTGCTGATAAACTGAGTCAAGGAAGAAAATTTGAGAAATTTCACGAGTTTGTCAAATTTTTCATCGCGCGGCATGCCTGTAGGAGTGCGCGGCATGCTCAAGCACTCATTTTACATAGGAGAAAGAGGCTGCGTAGCGCGCCTGTAGGTGCGCGCGGCGCGCCTGTAACTTTTGGTCACAAAGGCCCGACAAGGTGACCCGACTAGGTTTTTGCGCGACGTTCTCTTCTTCTAAAGCGCCGTGCATGTGTTGACAGCTCAAACACCTCCCAAATGAGTGAAAAAATAGTCCAAAGTCCTTGAAACAACAACATCATCGAATTTTCAAGGTATCCCTTACTCCTCCTTAAAAAATTGTCAATTTTTGAAGGGTGAGAAATACTGTGTTTTCCAAGACTAAATGCGGGTAAGAAGATGAAGTTTACAGTAGTAACCATCCTACGAGCATTTTTAATTTTTCAAAACGTTTCCTCTGTGGGTTAAAGGGAAATACAGTGTCTGTGACCTTGCCATTCCATAAAGCATAATCAGTGAGTAAAGCTCCCATTACATTTAGAGGTGTTTTTGTCAAAACTAGTATGAAGGGACAGTAGAGTATAAAGAGGGAAAATATTTTGTTTGAAAAGAAGTTTGTTGGTGTTTGACTGCTGGAAGACCTTCTCTACCACATCAAAAAACATTTTAAGCTCTATCACCCTGTCCTATAAGCAATAATTGTTGACTGTATATACACCTTGTTTGACTTAGAAATAGTGTTGAATATATTTGTTAAAAGGCATACCAAAAGGGAGCAGTATTTTGGTTAAAGAAGAGCCTTGATTGTTTAAAACTCCTACAAACCTTGGTAAACACCTCAGAAACATTTCAAGTTCTGCCACATTGTCCTATGAACAGTGAATTCTTACTATGTGTATACCCTCTGGTGGACTGTATTTATGGTGTTGAAATGATTGGTTGAGTTGCATACCAAGAAGAGAGCAGTGTTTTCGAACCAAAAGGCTTTTGTTTTGCCTTCCTCTAAAAAGACAAGAATGTCCTATTGCCTCAAAAAATCAAAGCTGGATACCCTTACACAAGAAAGTTGCGTTGACTGTATTTTTTCTTCTTTGACTGTGTACTCATTATGAATATTGACTGACTGATATACAAAGGCTAGGAAAGACAACATTCTAAAGGAACAGGGGTCTTATATAAAAAAGGGGACATTTTACACAGCATTCAAAATCATTGTTGCCTTATCAAACAGTGAGTTGACAGGCTGAGATAGAGTTTGGTTTGAAGAACACATTTCAAAGATTTTGAGGCAGTTTGGTGTTTCAAGAGCGCATCTAGCCCAAGATGACACCCAGGCAAGATAGCAAAAGCGAGTTGCACAAGAGGAATGAGATAATTTCTACCGAGGAAGTCAATGCACACCCATCTATGCTATTCAATTTTCATGAGGTGGGGTGCTTGGATTTCTGCCAGAGGGTACAAGAAGTCAAAATTTTCTCGCCTTTAACACATTTGTGCGCTTTGAGGTTCAAAGAAAAACATTTTCAAGTGGCAGGCCTTGATTTCAAGTTCTCCCTGAGATCCATATCCAAGGCTACTAAAATCCCATACATTGGCGAGAAATGGTTCAAGCAAGCCTATTTAGACTTGGGTGACTACAAACCCTTCCTCAAGCCTAAGCACAGACAAGCATGCCCTGCTATTTTCCTTTTCTCTTATCTTCTAGCCAGTTATGCGCCCCTTATGAAGATTATAATGAAGTATTTCACTTGTGAGGGGAGATTCTCCCGAGTTTATGCATACCACATCCGACTGTTGATGCATTTCACCAGAACCAAGCAGCTCAATCTTCCTTTCTTCTTGTGCAAAATCATTGAGAAAATGGCCTCCTCAGTCCAGAAGAAGCCTCCATCCCAGCAAATAGCCTCTCTTTTCCATCACTCTCTCATTAAAATCATCATCCTTCACCAGCTTGAGAAGAAAGAGGTTTCTTGGGATGTTTTCATCAGTCACCCGGATTTCTCCACTATCCCTCCAGTCCATACATCCCCTACATCTCCTGCTCATCGCCCCTCCCCTTATTCTAGCAGGCCTACTCCTAGAAAACTCAAATTTGCTACAGGACAAAAAAAAGAGTAGGGAGAAGGAGAAGGAAGTGGCCAGCAGGTAGAGGAAGAACATGAGCATAAAGAAAAAGATGAGGAACAGTAGGAAGAAAGTGATGGAGGGCAGCAGTATGATAGTGGTGAAGGTGAGTAGAAACAAGAGAAAGAGGAGGAGAGTGCTGAATAGAAGAAACTCAGTGGTCATGAACAGGAGGAACAAGAGGAAGGGCAACAGTTTGGGTAGCAGTTTAAGCAGTAGCTTGAACGACAAAATGAACAGGAGATTGAGGCAGAACAACAGCATGATCTTGATGATCAAGGGCAGCAGGTTGAGCAGCATGATATTGAGGAGCAGGGGTAGCCTAAATAAGACACACAACAGCCTCCTCAAGATACACAGCAACCTCAAGAAGAAGAGCCAATTCAAGGAGATGACAAGAAAGGTGACAAAGGAAAAGGAATCATGCCTTCCTCTCCTAAAAATGCCAAGCCTAAGACATCAAGAAAGCAGGTGCCCAAGGTTGTCACTCCAATTGTGACAAGAAATCTCCATGGAAAAAGAAAGTTGCCAAAGAAGCCTATCACTGACTTGCCTAGGAGGAAAAGTGCAAGACTAGCCTTCAAAGGCAAAGGAAAAGGAAAGCTAGGAGAAGGTCATGAGCATGGGAGTGCATTAGATGCCATCCCAATTCAAAGTGACGACAGTGATAATGAGGCCTGCATTCTAGAAAACCTTCTAATCCATAGAGAGGGCCATATTGATGCATTGAATGATGACCTTCATTGGGCGAGGAATTTCAATCAATTCTTGTAGATCCAAAACAGCCAAATGAGTGCCCATATGGCTATCTATGAGACACGAGCGATCAAGTACAAGAAAGAGGCTTCCAAAGCCCAAGCAAGGATAGATGAGCTCATAGGCGATTTTGATGAAGATGAATAAGAAGACCAGCCTAGGTGGAAAAGGCCTAGAACCATAGGGCTTAAAAGAACCCTTGAAAAGAAAAAGGAAGAAGAGCAAGGCCTTCTCCAATCCACTCCCCTCACTGCACTGCTTGAGCAAGAGATTGAAAAAAATAAGGAGGAATGGATAGAAAGAGCCAATAAACATTTGGAGAGGAAGATTGAGAAGGAAAACAAGGATTTAGAGCTGCAAAGAAGGATGACAAAGCATTATAAAAAATTAAATCAGTTTGCTCGGTGCAAGTTAAAGGCTGCCCAAGAGAAGCTAAAGGAGGCAAAAGAGAAGTGCCCGGCATGGAGAGTGAAGAGAGACATATCAAGACTTCATATTTTGGCTTCTGTTTCAGAGCATGTTTCTAAGGACCCTCGAGGGTCATGCTCACCGATTTTGGGCGCATTTTGACATATTTTGGTTTTTTGGCATTTTTGAGTTTTTTGTAAAAACTCATGAAATTCGCCATTTCATTTTGGGGATTCGTCAAAGGAGGAGGATGGTATCATTGGATGCCATAATTTTAGGAGCATACCCTCGGTGCTTTTCAGGACAGTTGGAGATCATTTGCTTCCCCGAAATGGCGAAAAACGCTCGCTTTTTGCACACTTTGCCTGGTCTATCAGCAGACTGTAATTTTTGGTTTTTCACACACAGGTCCAGTTTTGGAGCACTACCATGCATCCGATTCAAAAAATTTCAGGTGTTTTGGAAAGTAGACACTCAGAGCTTTCCAACGAGCTATCATGAGCCTCGTTTTGACATCGGGAAGGCTGCCAAATGTTGCCGGCAAGTCAGGGGACCTTTTGCTAATGTAAATTTTGAATATTTTTGTAATTTTTTAACCTTAAAAAACTGATATTTCCTCATGTGCGTTTAGCTATTTTTGCACATGAGAAGTTGTGAAAAGTCAATTTCATTCCCTTTTTTAGCATTTTTTAGATATTTTATGGGATATTTTGTGCCTTGGGCTTTGCAAAGCCTTAAGGACAAGTTTAGATATTTTTATTAGGCCAATAGGATGGCAAGTTGAACCATGAGGTTTTCCTCACTTGAGCCCATATATTCCAAAGGCTTGCATTGTAAACAAGGCTGAACTTGAGAAAAGAAGCAATATATGGTCATATTAGCTTTGGAAGAAATACTTGTCTTATGCTTTTGGATTGCCTCTTGTATGTTCTTGGATGAATGAAGAAGGATTGTTGATGGATTCCATGACTTGGTAGAATGGTATAGTGTCTCTTTCTATGTTTTGTCTTCTAGTTTTCATTCATGAATACATGTTTCTTGCTTGCTATAGATCAGTAGAGAAAAAATTTGAGATATGCCCTTGGAGGCACCTCAAATTTCCTGTTTCTTCATAGCTTTCATGTTTTCTTCCTCCTTAGTTATATTAAAGAATTCTTAACTGCTCTTTAATAACTTGAGGGTATTTTTGCTTGTTTCATTCATAGTTCTATGCATTGCTAAGTATGAATTATGGTACACCCTGCTTACCTATGGATATCCATAGCTCTATCCATGAAATTATCTCTTTTACTAATTAGATTATCATCTTGTTGAACCAAGGAGGCCTAGTTCCGATCTAGCCCTTTGTCTAAGACTATGCAAATCTCGTTATCAAAGTGCCCAATGACTTGAAGTACTGTGTTTAGGTGTTCCGGCATAGTGAGTTGAGTTGTTTGTCCGTCTTAAGTGTTTTCCCCAAAGTCTGATAGCCATTTCCCGAAGTTAAAGAGTTAAAAGTCTCTATGCATGGCTTGAATGTTTATTTCTATGTATTGATTAGCTTATAGTTACATTTGCATGATTAATGGTTTTCCCTACCATGTTTATGACTGCTATTAAACTAGTTATGCTTGAAATCCTTTGTTGTTCATGAACTTGATGTCCATTTACTCCATTTTGCCCAAAGATCCTTTTTACCTTGAATCAAATCGGCCTTTCAACAACCTTGTATCACCGTCTAATAGCTTTCTTGACCTTTCCGACCCCATAGCCCAGTTGATCTGACATCTTTTTACCTATCTTATATCTTTTATCAGTTTCATCCCTCACAACCTAAAAAACGAAAAATAAAAAAACTTAATTCATAACTAGCCTAAAATCAGAACATAATAAGCAAACACACAGACATCCCTTACACAAATAGAGAGAGCCCTCTCTGAGTCCAGGAAGGCTAGGTCCTTGGGCTCCAAAGACTGGTTTGATGTTACACTGTCATTTGGCTTGCCAATCAGCCAAATCACGGGACACTAACATAATGGCGATCACGGTGGGACTTATTGAGTACATAACAGTCTAGCAAACTCTTATAGACTCTTTAGTCCTTCAGCACTAAACTCAGACCATCAGCCTATAGAATCCTTTAGAGTAAATTCCTTGTTTCACCATCTTAGCAAAGTGATGAATCAGATTTATAACACTCTTACATACTAGGCTGCACATAAAACTCAGAAAAACCACAAAAAACTCCCTTAGATTGGTTTTTGACAGTATTGGTGGTGGACCATACACATATACCTCAAAACAACTAAAAATCCACCTGGCGACTCCACTAGCCTCCAGTAGGCCTTACTATTTTACCAAACTCTAGGTTACTATCCGATTGAGCCACCTCATTGCCACACTAACATAATGGCGATCATGGTGGGAATTTTCTGAGTTCATTTTAATCTGAATATCTTGCAAGACTCATGGAAAACCCATTTTTGAACTAAGCACCCTACCATTGAGCCACCTCATCGCCACACTAACATAATGGCGATCACGGTGGGACACTGAGTGATAAACAAACTTAGTTTCCCTAATCTTTAGATACTTTTGAGAATACTATCTGGCTGACTTATCCCACCGCTCACTAACATTATGGCGATCACGGTGGGACTTTGAGTCAAAACATCCTAGGTATCCCTTAGGAACTCTCAAAATCTCAGTAAAACTTAGAAGAGTAGAATCTGGTTGTCTCACCATCCTAGAAAAATGATGACTCAGCTGTAAGACACTCTTACAAACATTAGGACTACATAAAAAACTCAGAAAAACCACAAAAAACTCCCTTAGATTGTTTTTTTTCAGTACTGGTGGTGCACCATACACATATCTCAAAAACAACCGAGTTCCACCTGGCGACTCCACTAGCCTCCAGTAGGCCTTACTATTTTACCAAACTCTAGATTACTATCCGATCTACCTATCCCATCGCTCACTAACATAGCAGGAGATGGTGGGACACTAAGTACATGACAATCTAGCAAACTCTTATAGACTCTTTAGTCCTTTAGATACTTAAACAGACCAATAGTCCATAAGATCATTTAGAGTAAACTCCTTTTGTTATCACCGCCCTAGAAAAGTGATGAAACAAGTTTAGAATACTTTAGAAAACCATAGGCTACACATAAAATCAGAAAAAACCTTAAAAATATTTCCAAATTAGTTACTGGTGGTTGATCAGGAGCTCAGGACCAAGTGTCGTAAAATGGTCAAAAATGAAGGTGCTCAGAACTAGTTTGAACCTAAACGACCGGATAGAGCTCGTCTTCTTGATTCCGGCGCCGTGAACGGTTCGGAAAACGGTCGCCGTATGCAGAAGTTATTCAACTTTGAAGTTCTTCAATTTCAGTTAAAAAAGGTCAGTTTGACTTTAGAAATTGGGAAATATTAAAAAAAGAATATTCGGGGAATATTCCTCAGAATATTCCTTAGAATATTCCATAGAATATTCTCTGTTGACCAGTCAGCAGTCAACAAGTGGCAAGCGCTGGTTCGTGGAAAAGTGGACTGTATTTGTTTTGAACCAATTATGGTCTGCCACGTGGCAG
>JAXQQM020061548.1:327500-497407 GCA_034641835.2 Pinus albicaulis | reverse complement strand
TTATTATTATTATTATTAGATATATATAAACATACTTTAGTTTAATATATATTATGAATATAGTTTATATTATTAATATATTACAAGTAGATATATAGAATATATTGGTAATTATATTCATAAATATGTAATGATTATTTTGGTAAAATACATATGGCGGGTGGTGGATATAGGCATATTGGCGTATATCAAACACATTAGTGAATGTGGTTGTAAATCTATTTCATATAAGCCTATCGGTGTATATCAACCACATTGTTAAATTTGATTGTGCTAGTTTTAAAACACATTAGAAGCGAGAAGTAATGTCTTTTCTACCCATATTTTATTAATGTAGACTTAATGTTAGAACTTGGAGCCTAGAAGAAAGAATCTCACTGTAAACATTAACAATAATAAATGCACAAGTAGAAGGAAAATAATGTGAGATAAAGTTAGGATAGTCAGCAAATAGACAGAGGCTACCATTAAATAAGGTTACTAAAATCGTTTGAAAAGGAGTATGTAATATTATACAAATTCATTGAACCTCAAAAGTAAAGGAAAACATTAATAATATAAGAGAATTCATATCAAAATGTGAATAATGCAATGATAGAAGTAACCTCTATATGTATTTAGTTTATTCTATTTACATATCTTTGCTTCAGTCAAGTAATTGTCTAACTAGTATCCTCTATCAAAAAACTTGCAAGGAGGGGAATATATTGTTATCTGTGAAATGTTTTATAAAAATTCCTTATTTATATATAGTTTTTTCTAAAAGGATAAGTGTATATTGGTCTCAAACCTCCATCGTGACCATCAATGCTAGTATAATCATGCAACAATCATGGCTAAATTTCTATTTTTAATTTGGGAGATTTCCAACATCAATAATAAATAATTATAACATACATATTATGTTAGGGTAATTTTAACTCTATTATTGGTAGTTTATGGGATTTATATTTCGGTAGTCGATGGTTTTCTAGCTGTATTCTAAGGTAACTCCATTGTTTGTTGTCGTGGTTCTTCTAAGCCTAGAAACTACTCACTATTTCTTGGTGGAGGTAGCCCAAACTAGGTGAACAACATTAATTTTGTCTCCCATTAACTTTTCATGATTTTTATATATTTGTGTGCCTATTATATCTATGCGGGTATGTGTGTCTATTTTGGAATAATATTACCGCAACTTTAATTAAATTATCAATACTTATTATGTGGATTTTAGGGATTTAACCTCCATGAAATTATTTATAATATTCTTAGTAGTAACTAGAGGTCAAAGGTTAAGATTTATCTCAAAACAAATTATGCTATTTTTTCTTTTAATTAAATTTATTAATTAAAAAAATGCCATATGAACATATTTAATATGAATATGAGCTATATTCATGTGGTATTATTAAGGCACAATATTGGTCCATGATATTGTGGGAAAACCTATTTACAAGTTAACAATCTCCATGGTAATGTGGGAGCGAATCTCCATGGTTAAGAATCTTGTTGCATGTCTATTTAAATGTATATATATTTAACTAATATTTTAATTTTTTTATATAAATAATTATAATCATCATTTAAAATAAATCTATAATTTAGTTAATTTTTAGGATTTATTTTAATCCTGGCAATGTGAGATGTATCATGATGTAAGAGTTTTGATACCTATAATTTCCATCCAATTTCTATAGTTTCATTAGTTTATGTATCTCTCATTTTTTATTACAATTAGTATGAGAGCTGGTAAGAACTTATTGAATGATATATAGTGAGTTCATGTCAATGGTATAGGGAGATTTGCTACTTGGACATCAAAATATGCAAAGAGATCCATATATTAGAATAGATGGGTAGATTTACTAGCTAGATATTTTGATCATATCGAGGAGGTAAAACCCCCTATGTGAGTAAAGGAAATGAGTTTGATATGTTATTTTGTTTACAATGATGATAAATCATAATGTGCTAATGGAAGACTAGGTGGATATCTCCTTTCAAAATTAGGTCTAAAGGTCACATCAAGGTGAGAAGAGCTTAATAACACATCTCACATAATGTCTCTCTCTCAAACATAGAAGGGATGGAGGATTAAATTGATGAATGAGCTAATTGAATACATAGTAGTGTGGAAAATGTACTCATATAGTAACTTGAAATTAGTTTTTTGTAACACTTATTGTTGTAGCATACATATTGTAGTGCAATGGTGCATGTAATTATGTATGATCTGTTGAGAAATCTAGGGAAACTTATTTATGGCTTCTTATTAATTTGATTTCTCCATTATTTGAAACTTTCTTGTGTTTATTTATTCATTTTTATTCTTTTTTATTTCATTTTCATCATCAAGAAAATTTCCAAAAGTTCAAAGACAACAAGATAACATGAAATGTAGGTACTCAGCCATGGAAAACCCCCTATGAAGGGGAAAACCTAATCAAACTCTTACACTAGCAGGTTCAAATCAAATTCGAGACAACCAGTACCCAAGACAAAAAATAATGAACTCCTTCACTCTATCAAGTCATCCTTCAATGAATAAGTCACACTTTAAAGTATCATGTCAAGGATAATATCATGCTGACTAGGGTTCCAATCCCTCTATTCCTTCTTCCGCAATTTATCAGTCTCCTACACCTTTCTGTTCCTGTAACATTTCATAAAATTTCTTTTGAGGCATAGCAGACCTTTTTTGGGGTTGGTTTTCTTCTTGACATAGTATGTGCTCTTCTTCTAACATTTATTCCCTCATATATACTTCTTAATTGCAGATCGAATCAAATGTGTGTATATTTCAGTAGGTCGAATGTATGATTATAAATATTAGTTTGAAGCTTGATTTATCAAGGCTGACGTATCTTATTTGAGGCCGACATGAAGGATACTATGTCTACTTGATGGAGGAGGGACAATACACTATAACAAAAGTTTTCTTTCTTAATACAAAGATCCCAAGAAGGATTTAGAATATAATGACGATGGGAATGATTCAATACATAACCCTATAACCCTAAAATGGGGGCTTGAACTATTAACCATTGACCTAAGCATAAAACCCATTCTTAAATAAGTCAATTTATTTCAATAAAAAAATATTTTTCTTTCTTATTACAAATACATTACCTCATGACTCAAGTACAATTATGAATAGGGTGGATCTGTGAAGCTGGGTTACACTTTTGTGAGAATCGGGGGAGGAAATTTTTTTTCGACAATAGTTCGACCGAACCTTATGAGAAATTTTGGCTGAACTCGTTCTTCCGTTTAGATTGATGGCACACTGATGGCGTGGGAAAACAAAATTTTTTCCAGAGATGGGAAAACCGGCAGCAAAAGTTCAGCAGAAATTTTAGTTCGGCTGAAATTTTACTCTTAAAATAGTTTGGCCAAACTACTTCTTATAATTATATCGCCCATGAATTTCATTTGTTTCCCACGTCTGTGTTTCTTAGCATTGTTTCTTAGTGCGATTTTTTGTTGTTGTTCTGTTCGGTGATCTGTTCTGGCACTGCTGCTAGTCTGGTGCTTCTGTCTGCTCTATTGGTGAGTATCGTCAATGACATCAAGCGAGTGAACTACCAGGTAATTCTCCTCCTCCTCTGCACCTTTATCAATGGTATCACTAATGTCTTGCTTGTTATAAATAGAAGTAGGCAAGTAGGGGGATAAAAGTAGGCTTGGCACATACCTAAAAGACGTAATAAACCTGTTAATTGAGTCAATCGGAAGTGCCACTACCATTAAGGAAGAACTCCAATTACTGCTCTCCTATTCTTGATTTTACCTAGGAGGATCTTCCCTGTAGCATTGATTATTTTCTTGATGGTAGGTGGACTTTTCGATGGTAAATTATCCTCAAGGACATTATTTCTTAACTACCTTAGTGATAGAAAATTCATTTAAGAGATTTAAAACTCACCTGCTAACCCCATTAATATATTTTTTTGCTCTGCTACTTACCCTAGTTATTTACTGTAATATCATGTTTCGGGGATATCCCTAAAACACGGAAAACTCCAACCAGAGATGTACTAAGAGGGCATTTACCGGATATTCTTCCTCTGAAAGAGGATAAGATTTGGAGGCTACCTGGACCTTTCCAGACTCTGTCTATATATTTTCTTGAAGAATCCCACTCAAAAGCTCTGATACCACTGTAATATCCCAAAAATGGATTTCTCAGCAAATCATGCCTGAAAAATGAAATTTTTAGGAATATGTGCTTCATATATCATAAAATGTGTTTAAAAACACTCTCAAACCCACTCCAAATACTATAGAAACCTTTACTCAGCTTTTATGGGCAAAAAGGTGGGGAACAGTGAGGATTTCGGCCCTAAAATGAGTGTATAAAAACATCTGCGTAAAATGAAGGGTCAAGGTTCTGCAATATGTTATATTAGGTCAAGAGGGATATGCATATCTAATTTCAGCAAAAAAAAAGGCGTTTTACTAAGTTAAACAGTTCCTCCTTCCCGACTAGTCAAGAAAAACCCTGATTTCCCATGATGAAACGTCTCCTCTTAACCACTTCGAAAAAAAAAAGAATTCTTGGCATAATAGTATTCTGTGCTTCTATTTGTCACCACCATGTAGATATAACATTTAATTCCAACAATTATGCTATATTTTCCTTATATGTGCACCTTGGTCATTATTTTAACTTTGATTTGATTCCTCCCTTAAAGGTTAGGGTGACTTATGTTGTACATATATATATATATATATATATATATATCCATATATCTAATGTACATACCTATGGTGAATATAGTTTTATGTATCCATAAATCATATTCATACTCATAGTAATTATACCCATACTTCTTTATAAAGCTCACCACGTATAGATTTTGGATTTAGTTTTCCTATTCTTATTGATGCATCGTGAATATGTCACTCACTTATTGGTAATTCATTTTATCATTTCCCTAAGCTTGAAATATTTGGATGGATATCGAATTTATCCAATGTGCTTGGTGACTTAATTCAATTTATGTCATTTATCAGTGGTCGTTTATATTCGTTGAGTCCCGCCTTGCGGTCATGGTTTAATGGGATAATACACCGTACCCATGTCACCATAGAGATCTCATATATTTTCCATTATGACAAAATTTTCATGGGAGTAGATGACATTGAAGTCATCGGACTTACTTGCTACGTTGGCAAATCGGAATTTATGTGGTGAGGATTGGATAGCTCGTTGTGCTCTCCACGTCGATTAGGTTTCGTGGCCTTCTGAGGATTTAAAGCCTGAGTTGTGATCCTTCATCCCGGTTTGTTCATGTATAAACGCCAGAGTTGCACCCTTACAATTTTATTTTTGTAATATATATGAACTCAATAATCACGCCTATCCTGGTATACTATTGCAAGTACCCTGAAATCGAGTGCAACTGATTTCTCATTTATGACTTGGACGATTGTGCAAGGGTTCTCGATTTTTCCCAATTCGATCCGTGGCATCCCATTGATCGAACGACAAGTGGACGATGGAGATGCTGCATATCAGATAGGGTTTTGTTCGTTGGGTTTCACGAATCCTATTAACTTCTGAATTTTCATTTGGAAGTGTTCTTTGGCTCTTCATTTCTCTTGATCGATTTCTGGTGTTTATACTCTGCTCAATTGGAGAGATGCAACTTCAAGCTCGTTCCAGTTTCTGGGCGTCACAATTTTTTTTCGTTTCATCGCCACTCAGGTATATGAAGTTCATTATTTGGTTTTTTTTAATTCCTCATCATTCAAATTTAGAAGATAACCATCTCAGCCACCCAAAATTCGACCTCTAGTTGATTTCCGTTATGCTACTTTGGCTTGATTTTTGTTACATCAGTTCTAGTGGAGTTCGGCTCTAATATTCACCCTTGCAGGGTAGGAATTTCTGCTTCTCGGGTTCTTCGTGACAGGGTTTTGTTTCGTTCGCCAATTTCTCCCTGGCTCTCAGCAAGACGTCAGTATACAAGTAAGCCATCGAATTGTTGGAAGTAATCTATCATGGGTTTGTTTTGTTCTCGAGAGCGTATTCATGATACTCCTTTTCCATTTCTACAGGTCGTATTTGTTAGCAGAGCCCTCAAATTTCAGAGGTAACCCTTATGTTATTATGCTTAGTTCAACATATTATATTATGAATTGTCCTCAATTTTTTTCTGGTTATAACGAGCTCTCATGTCGCCCTAAATTTTATGGCAGGTAGCTTCGAATCCCGTCGAGGTTTTTCCTCAATAACATTTGATGGATTTATTATTTAATCGGCTTGACGTCGTTGTACCTTGGGTTCTAGGTTGGTATCAACGTGTCCTCAGTCAGAGCGTGACCTAGCTTGCTCATTGTTGTTATACGAAATTTATCTAAACACTTCAAGTTTTGTATTGTCCACAAAATTTCTATTGTACTAAGGATTTATGTCCGAACTGGAACTGTAAACAATTTTATGAAATTCCTGAATTAATTAAATTTTGTAATATTGTCATGAACCCATTATAGACTTGCGTTGCAAGGGGTTTCAGAGTTGAATATGTATATATTCTATCGACTGTCCATCTCTGTTATGAGCGACAGATCAATATTATTTTCTGATGGTTTCCAGATTTCTATCTTTATGCTAATATTTATGTGAAATAGTTTTTCCTTTAAAAATTTTATACTTAAATTGGCGTGAATAATTTTATAAGTTTTCCAGTCCTAATTTCTCCTTCTTTAGTTACCTATGGCTAGAGAGCCATTTCAGGATTTCAGATGTACAGTTCCCTATGGCCATGGAAAAAAAATTGTCCTTCTCATGTCCGTGGTTCAGTCTATATTCACATGTTCAATGCATAATAGCGACATCTCATAGGCTATTCGGTTAGTTAGATGGATCGATGATATCAACTGCCTTGTTAAGAATTTAATTCCTGAATCATTCAGGCTTTCCATGGTTTTGTGACACAGTTGAGTTTTTGTTCTCAAGTAATTTGTTCCATGATTGTTAAATATGTTCTCACTGGTTTCTTGTCTCCTAATAGAAGTAGAAAGGTTCTGTCACAGTCCCCATCTTATTTTTCTGTGTCTCTTTATGCTTTTACTAGTGTAAATAAATATTCCTATTATGCTCATGCTTCAATAACTTCTACCAACTCTATACATAAAATTTAATTAACTATTAATCAACGCGGTTGACGTAATAACCCTTATCACTCAGCTTTCTTTCACTTATTAGTCTCAGCTTCATATAAGAGATTCTTTCGTTGCGCTGAATATTGGTGGGCAGCCTCATGCTAATTATTGTGGGTACGTGTGTTTTACCATTATAGCTTCGACTGTGTTAACTTCTAGACACTACTATCATGGTTATTTTCCCTCGCTAATTGATCTTTACTTCATTCTGTTATAGAGATAAATTGATACATGCAGGAAATAATTTCTATTGTGCTTCGGTTTGTGTATGGATGGTATATTGACTCTAGAACCTCATGTGGTTTCACCCATTTAATGCACAACTTAGATTACAGTTCATCTATTTCTATTTTAAATATTTGTATAGGAACTCTCATACTGCTTTCTCTTATGTATACATATCAAATTCGGTCTATTAACTCAGAAGAAGATTAAAGTTAAGTTATCTGTGGAGGAATATGTATCCTCAGATTTAAACCAACCCTTGTTTAGAGATTCTGTTGGATTCTCCTCTATAGATTTCTATTTCTACAACTATACAGAATGAAGAGGGTGAATTCCTTATGTTTAATTCTGTTAAATGTAGAAACTAACAATTCTAACATCCAAATCAGACAATTATGTGTAACCAATTTATACAACATGAAGTAATAAACACCAGGAAACTTAAAGACATACCACTATTGAAATTGACTAACCTCCCAACCTTAGAGTCCTTCTGTCTCCTAGAACTCACCCACAAGCTGAGATCATCTCCTAGAACAGACCAATCTCTTATCTGTTCAAGAATAGCTTATTTAAGCTTTTGCTCCCCAAAGCCTGTTTCTAATTCTGCGTCCATAATATCAGGATGCTTTTCTTCCTTTTTGCCTAGGCCTACCTATTTATGGACTTTTAAAGCTGCTTTTTGCTTTTCCCAGCTTTTTACCTCTTCCCAACTACTCTCCACATCATTGGGGAAACTATATTTTCCTCAAAATATAATTTGGAAATAAATTCTTTCAAGAATTTTTGAAATATTTGTGGGGAAAGTATTTGCCTTTATCCATCCTCATGGATTTAGCAAGTGATGTCATAATTCTCATTTTGGTCAATCTGCACAACATTATTTTATTTAGTTTTTATAATGAATATATCTAATTATATCCACAACATATACTTATCCATTTGGGGTCCACTCCCCTTAGGATTAAAGTTCAATTGTCTAGCTTGGAAAGAAAACATAAACTAGGGGTGTTACATATTCCCCCTCTGAAAGCAAATGTCGTCCTCGGTGTTAATATTTAATTACTAGAGTTCATTTTTCAAACAAAAATGGATATTTTTTCATCATTTCAGCTTCTCTTTCCCAGGTAGCTTCTTCAGCAGTAAAGTTCTTCCACTGCACCTTTACTCTTGCTACCATTTGATTCCTCAATTAAATTTCTTCCCGCTCCAATAATTGAAGCAGTTCTGGAAGGAACTCCCCTTCTGGTTCCACCTGTATCACATTCCAATCAACAATGTCAGAAGCATCATGTATATATATTTTTAATAATGAAACATGAAATACATCATGAAATTTAACATGGGGTGGTAAGGCCAGCCACTGGTCCCACCCTTTCTAATACTTCAAAAGGACCACAATATCTAGGAGCCAGTTTTGCACAACTTCCAGCATAAAGTGTGCTCATTTTGGGTTTAATACGCAAATACACATGTTCCCCCACTTTAAATTCTCGATGTACTCTCTTCTCATCACCATAGTTTTTCTGATGATCTTGTGTTGTCTTGTTGTTTCTTTGTATTTGATTAACAATTATTTCCATCTCTTGTAAAGCATCTAGTCCCAAAATTAGCTTATCCTCAGGTTGGCTCCACCTCAAAGGAGTACGACATTTCCTTCCATAGAGTGCCTCAAACTAACTCATTTTGATGGAGGATTGATAGTTGTTATTATAGGAAAATTCAGCTAAATCCAAGTAGTCTTCCCACTTTGATGGTCTATCCATCACATACATTCTCAAAATATCCTCCAAAATATGATTAGTTCTCTCTGTCTGCCCATCGGTCTGAGGGTGATAGGCAGTACTAAAATTCAACTTAGTGCCCATACCTCCAAATAGACTTTTCCAAAAGGCTGCTGTGAACTTAGCATCTCTATCTGAAACAATCATATTTGGGACCCCATGTAATCTTACTATCTCTCTTAGAAACAATTATGCTACTTGGGCTGTCCCAAAAGTAGAATTTACAGGTATGAAGTGTGCAACTTTTGTTAAAGTGTCTACTACTACTATCACTGAATCGTGTTGGTATTTAGTTTTGGGTAGCCCTGTTATAAAATCTATAGAAACAGTGTCCCATTTCCATTCTGCAATCGGCAAAGGATTTAGAAGACTAGCAAGATGTTGATGTTCAACTTTAACTAATTGATACTCCATGCATCTAGCTAAATATTCTGCTACATCTCTTTTCAATCCTGGCCAAAACAACTTCTTTTTCAAAGTTGTTAACATTTTCTGATATCCAGGATGCCCTGCATATGGCTGTTTGTGATATTCATCTAGAATCTCTCTTTTCAAGGACTCCACATTGGGGATATATAATCTATTTTTGTAGCAGATCAGCCCTTTTTGGTTTTGATTGTAACCAGCCATCTCCTTCTTTAGTAGTTTCACCTGTACTGTTTCATAATTTGGGTCCTGGTCTGCTGCCCTTTTCACTAAATCTTCTAAATCAGACTGGGCACTACTTCCAATACTGTGTATATTTTGACAAGCATTTCTTCTCAAGGCATGAGAAATTTTATTTTCTTTCCCTCTGATATGTTTTATATCCATATCAAATTCATTCAAAAAACACAGCCATCTGGCTTGTCGAGCATTCAAATCAGTTTCGGAAAATAAATATTCAAGACTAATAGGATCAGTCATCAATGTAAATTTTTTCCCAAGAAGATAGTGTCACCACATCTTCAAGGCATGAATAACAACAGCCAACTGCAAATCATATGCCCTATAGTTCTGTTCATGTGTCTTCAGTTTCCTAGACTCATATGCAATGACTGAGTTTTCCTGCAAAAGGACTCCTCCCATCCCCTCTCTACAAGCATCTATACATACAACAAATTCTTTATCAGGATCTGCAATTTTCAGTATAGGGGCTATAGTGAGTTTTAATTTTAATTGTTCAAAACTATTTTGGCATTTTTCAGTCCACTCAAATTTGACCCCATTTCTTTGTAGTGAGGTTATGGGGTATGCTATGGCAGAAAATCTCTCCACAAATCTGCGATAATAACATGCAATCCCCATGAATGATCTTACTACTGAAACATATGTTGGCATAGGCCATTCTTTAATAGCCTTTATCTTTTCAGGGTCAACAGCCAACCCTTGTTCAGAAATAATATGACCCAAGTATTGGATCTTGTCCTCATAGAATTCAAATTTACTGAATTTGGCATATAACTGGTTTTCTTTCATAGTTTGCAATACTATCCTCAAGTGATCTTTGTGTTCTTCCTCACTTTTTGAGTAAACTAAAATATCATCTATGAACACAAGTATGAATTTATCCAAATACTTGTTTAACACACTGTCCATTAAGCACATAAAGGTGGCAGGGGCATTCTTCAAACTGAAAGGTAGGACTACAAATTTGTAGTGACCATACCTGGTTCGAAAAAATGTTTTACTAATGTCTTCCTCCTTAATTCTGAGCTGGTGATAACCAGTCCTTAAGTTAATCTTCGAAAATAGTAAAGCCCCTCTCACTTGCTTAAAAAGATCATCATTTTTGGGCAATGGGTATCTGTTTTTAATGGTCAAATTATTCAGTTGATGATAATCAATGCACATCTTAAAGGTTCCATCCTCCTTTTTCACAAATAGAACTGGTGTTCCCCAAGGAGACACACTCAGTCGGATATAGCCCTTATCTAGCAATTCTTGCAATTGCATTTTTAGTTCCATGAGTTCGGGGGGAATCATTCGATAAGGGGCTCGGGAAACAGGTGTTGCTCCCGGCACCAAATCAATTGAAAAGTCAATCTCTCATCTAGAAAGACTTCCTTAAACTCTCTTACTACTCGCAAAGCATCCAGCAGATTTTCTTCAGTTTTTTGTTCTGTCTCTTCTACATGTACTGCATAGACTTGGTATCCTTTCCTAGCTGTTCTTTTTAATTGCAGTGTTGATATTTGTCTTACAGAGATGGGTTTTGGCTTTCCTCTGAGAATAAAAGGTTTCCATTCTTCATCTATGTAATGCAGAGTTTTATCCCAACAATTCATCATCGCCTTTCTCTTTTCCAGCCAATCCATTCCTATCAGCAAGTCATACGAGCCTAAGGGCAGAATGTTCAAATTCACTTCTATCTGAAAATAATTTAATTTGATTGTTGTTTGGGGTAATTTATGGGTTACCTTACTCTTGGTTCCAGTGGCTAACTGGACCAACCAAGAATGCTAAAATTTTTCAATTTTCAGATTGCATTTTTCTACAATCTTTGGACTAATGTAACTCAAAGAAGCACCCAGATCAATCAAAACAGTAACAGATTGGTCAGCAATCTTACCTTCCATCTCCACCATGGTAGCTTGATGTTCTGCTTCTTGATTCTCCAAGTCTGCACTGATAATAGGTATATTTCTTGCTATGTCATTTACTGTGGTAGCTTCTCGATCTCTCATAATCATCTGAATGTTTCGGTGTGGGAAATCCCTCAAAAGATGAGGTTCTCCACAACCCCAACATTTCAGAGGCTCCCTCATTTTAACTGTGCCTTCCTTCTTGTTTTCTCCATATAATTGTTTGGAACCAACTTGGGACTGATCTGTTTGGCTTTCTTTTGGTTTATTAAATTTCTTCCACTGATGATCCCTACCAAAGTTCTTCAAATAAGCTGGTTTATGTTTCTTCCCTTTCAATTCACTCTTATTTACCCAGCTTTTTCCATGCTCACCTTTTCCTTTAAATTGTTGGTAGCACAATCTAGCTTTTCTAATAGCTTCATCCATAGTTTTTAGATTATCAAACTCAATCTTCTCTTTATACACAGCAGGCAAACAGTTCAAAAACCTTTTCACCTTTGCCTTCTCTTCTCGATGTAAGGGACATATCTCAACAGATTTGTAAATTTCGTGACAAAATCATCGATAGTGAGTTTTCCCAGACTGAGTTCATTGAATTCCTTTGTTTTATCATCATAATAGTATTCATTTAAATAACGATTTTTAAACTTAACCTGGAAATCTTCCCAAGTAATAGTCTTTTCATCAATGGCATGCACCATTTTCGTCTCCTCCCACCACAAGGTAGCCTTACCTTGTAGCTGGTATACAACTAATCTGGCTTTCAGATTGCTTTCATATTCATAGACTTGGAAATATTTAATCACGTTCAACAACCAGGCTTCAACATCTTCCTCCTTCTCCTCATAATAGGAGGGAGGTTTGATCTTTAGGAATTCCCCCTGTAATTAATTTTTCTGTTTATACTGATGCCTAACAGCATCATCTTCCTTAGACTCATCATGCTTCCTCTTTCCGGAACCTTCACCCTCTTGGCTGTTCCGCGAAGTTAATTCTCTGATGATCCTTTCCTGCTCCTCACTGGCTAATGAAAATCTGTCATTCTGGCTTCTTAGCTCAGCCATTTCTCATTGCAAACTGTGCAACATAGCCATCACTGGAGCATTGGGATCTAGAGTATTATTGTCATCACGCGGATCCACATAAATTTCCTCACCTTCTGCCATTCAAATTTTCTGTTCAGCACCACTATACACTAAACAACACAGATCAGTAAAAAAATTTTTTTTTTCAACTATGACTAGTTTATACAGTAAGCACATAACAACAATGAGCATAATAGTATTCTATGCTTCCAACAATTATGGTATAGTTTCCTTATATGTGCACCTTGGTCATTATTTTAACTTTGATTTGATTCCTCCCTTAAAGCTTGGGGTGACTTATGTTGTACATATATATATATATATATATCCATTTATCTACTGTACATACCTATGGTGAATATAAATGTATGTATCCATAAATCATATTCATACTCATAGTAATTATACCCATACTTCTTTATAAAGCTCACCATGTATAGATTTTGGATTTCGTTTTCCTATTCTTATTGATGCATCGTGAATATGTCACTCACTTATTGGTAAGTCCTTTTATCATTTCCCTAAGCTCGAAAGCTTTGGATGCATATCAAATTTATCCAATGTGCTTAGTGACTTAATTCGATTTATGTCATTTATCAGTGGTCATTTGTATTCGTTCAGTCCCGCCTTGCGGTCATGGTTTAATGGGATAATACACCATACCCCTGTCACCATAAAGATCTCGTATCTTTTCCATTATGACAAAATTTTCATGGGAGTAGACGACATTGAAGTCGTCGTACTTACTTGCTACGTTGGCAAATCGGAATTTATGTGGTGAGGATTGGATAGCTCGTTGTGCACTCCACGTCGATTAGGTTTCATGGCCTTCTGAGGATTTAAAGCCTGAGTTGTGATCCTTCATCCCGGTTTGTTCATGTATAAACGTTAGAGTTGCACCCTTACAATTTTATTTTTGTAATATATATGAACTCATTAATCACGCCTGTCCTGGTATGCTATTGGAAGTACCCTGAAATCGAGTGCAACTAATTTCTCATTTATGACTTGGACGATTGTGCAAGGGTTCTCGATTTTTCCCAATTTGATCCGTGGCATTCCATTGATCTGAAGACAAGTGGGCGATGGAGATGTTGTGTATCAGATAGGGTTTTTTTCATTGGGTTTCATGAATCGTATTAACTTCTGAAGTTGCATTTGTAAGTGTTCTTTGGCTCTTCCTTTCTCTTGATAGATTTCTGGTGTTTATACTCTGCTCAATTGGAGAGATGCAACTTCAAGCCCATTCTGGCTTTTGGGCGTCACCATTTTTTTTCGTTTCATCGCCATTCAGGTATATGAAGTTCATTATTCGGTTTGTTTTAATTCCTCATCATTCAAATTTAGAAGATAACCATCTCAGCCACGCATAATTCGACCTCTGTTTGATTTCCGTTCTGCAAATTTGGCTTGGTTTTTGTTACATCAGTTCTAGTGGAGTTCGGCTCTAATATTCACCCTTACAGGGTAGGAATTTCTGCTTCTCGGGCTCTTCATGACCGGGTTTTGTTTCGTTCGCCAAGTTTTCCCTAGCTCTCAGCAAGACATCACTATACAAGTAAGCCATTGATTTGTTGGAAGTAATTGATCCTCGGTTTGTTTTGTTCTGGCGAGCGTATTCATCATACTCCTTTTTCATTTCTACAGGTCGTATTTGTTAGCAGAGCCCTCAAATTTCAGAGGTAACCCTTATGTTATTATGCTTAGTTCAACATATTATATTATGAATTGTCCTCAATTTTTTTCTGGTTATAACGAGCTCTCATGTCGCCCTAAATTTTATGGCAGGTATCTTCGAATCCCGTCGAGGTTTTTCCTCAATAACATTTGATGGATTTATTACTTAATCGGCTTGACGTCGTTGTACCTTGGGTTCCAGGTTGGTATCAACGTGTCCTCAGTTAGAGCATGACCTAGCTTGCTTGTTGTTGTTATACGAAATTTATCTAAACACTTCAAGTTTTCTATTGTCTACAAAATTTATATTGTACTAAGGATTTATGTCCGAACTGGGACTGTAAACAATTTTATGAAATTCCTGAATTAATTAAATTCTGTAATATTTTCATGAACCCACGATAGACTTGCGTTGCAAGGGGTTTCAGAGTTGAATATGTATATATTCTATCGACTGTCCGTCTCTGTTATGAGCAACAGATCAATATTATTTTCTGATGGTTTCCAGATTTCTATCTTTATGCTAATATTTATGTGAAATAGTTTTTCCTTCAAAATTTTTATACTTAAATTGGCGTGAAGAATTTTATAAGTTTGCTAGTCCTAATTTCTCCTTCTGTAGTTACCTATGGCTAGAGAGCCATTTCAGGATTTCATATGTACAGTTCCCTATGGCCATGGAAAGAATTTGTCCTTCTCATGTCCGTTGTTCAGTCTATATTCACATGTTCAATGCATAATAGTGACATCTCATAGGCTATTGGGTCAGTTAGATGGATCAATGATATCAACTGCCTTGTTAAGAATTTAATTCCTGAATCTTTCAGGCTTTCCATGGTTTTGTGACACAGTTGAGTTTTTGTTCTCAAGTAATTTGTTCCATGATTGTTAAATTGTTCTCGCTGGTTTCTTGTCTCCTAATAGAAGTAGAAAGGTTATGTCATAGTCCCCATCTTATTTTTCTGTGTCTCTTTATGCTTTTACTAGTGTAAATAAATATTCCTATTATGCTCATGCTTCAATAACTTCTACCAACTCTTTACATAAAATTTAATTAACTGCTAATCAACCAAGTTGATGTAATAATCCTTATCACTCAGCTTTCTTTCACTTATTAGTGTCAGCTTCATATAAGAGATTGTTTCTTTGTGTTGAATTTTTGGTGGGAAGCCTCATGCTAATTATTGTGGGTACCTTTGTTTTACCATTATAGCTTCGACTGTGTTAACTTCTAGATACTACTATCATGGTTATTTTCCCTCGCTAATTGATCTTTACTTAATCCTGTTATAGAAATAAATTGATACATGCAGGAAATAATTTCTATTGTGCTTCGGTTTTTGTATGGATGGTATATTGACTCTAGGACCTCATGTGGTTTCACCCATTTAATGCACAACTTCAATTACAGTTCATCTATTTCTATTTTAAATATTTGTATAGGAACTCTCATACTGCTTTCTCTTATGTATACATATCAAATTCGTTCTATTAACTCAGAAGCAGATTAAAGTTAAGTTATCTGTGGAGGAATATCTATCCTCAGATTTAAACCAACCCTGGTTTAAAGATTCTCCTGGATTCTCCTCTACAGATTTCTATTTCTACAACTATACAGAATGAAGAGGGTTAATTCCTTATGTTTAATTCTATTAAATGTAGAAACTAACGAGTCTAACATCCAAATCAGACCATTATGTGTAACCAATTTATACAACATGAAGTAATAAACACCAGGCAACTTAAATACATACCACTGTTGAAATTGACCAACCTCCCAACCTTAGATTCCTTCTGTCTCCCAGAACTCACCCCTGAGCTGAGATCATCTCCTAGAATAGACCAACCTCTAATCTTTTCAGGAATATCTTATTTAATCTTTTTCTCCCCAAAGCCTGTTTCTAATTCTGCGTCCAGAATATTAGGATGCTTTTCTTCCTGTTTTCCTAGGCTTCCCTATTTAGGGACTTCTAAACCTGCTTTCTTCTTTTCCCAGCTTTTTACCTCTTCCCAAATACTCTCCACATCATTGGGGAAACTAGATTTTTCTCAAAATCTAATTTGGAAATAAATTCTTTCAAGGACTTTTGAAATATTTGTGGGGAAAGTATTTGCCTTTATCCATCCTCATGGATTTAGCAAGTGATCTCATAATTCTCATTTTGGTCAATCTACACAGAATTATTTTATTTAATTTTTATAATGAATATATCTAATTATATCCACAACATATACTTATCCATTTGGGGTCCACTCCCCTTAGGATTAAAGTTCAATTTTCTAGCTTGGAAAGAAAACATAAACTAGGGGTGTTACACATGACTTTGAGTATGCAGAAATTTACTGAGGTAAGGGCAGCGTATTTTATAAAGGCATAAGATTTAAAACAGTATGAAAAATCAGAGAATGAGTTTAGGAACATTTCATAGGCATTAAGAAAGGTTAAACAACAGTTTTACATAAAAAATCCCTCAAGATTGAGGTGTTGCAAGACAAGAGAATGACCCAGAAACCCTTTAGCATTATTTCCAGGAGGCTGAAGCTTATTTTTATTATATTACGGATCTTAAACTGATAAATACATTAAAACAAAGATCTATAATGAAACATAATTCCCAAAGGGTTCTTTATTACATTCCCCGTGGGATTTTAGCAATACATGAAAATGTTGGAGTAGTTGTGTAGCTACGGCAACTCTGGAACTAGAAATATGTAGAGAAGGCTGAATAAGATGAAAATATCTGAATTAAACCTCCTCCAATGGATCTCCAAAGTGGAAGTCTGATCCTTACAGTTGATATCCTACCCTCCAATCAATCTGCAAACCCCGCAGCAAATGCACTATGAAAATAACGTAGCTATTGGAGCAAACTGCGTAGTAGGGGAAAGAATATGTGTTGGATTGATTCCAAGAGCTGATAATAAGCTCTCAAGCTTCCAGACTCATCCTCCAAATGGAAGAAAGACTCCCCCTCTGAAAAACAAGCAATGGAAGAGGTGTTGTGGAGTCTCCACGACAACACCCTACAACACAGTATTATGCTGCTGCAGCAATAACGTTGTCCTGGAGGATGATGCTTCGGTATCAAACCAAAATAATGATGGAAAAACCTCACCGGAGAAGGCACTCGAAGTCCCCCAGGGCTGAGGGTGAGATCTCCGAATAGAGACACTCGGTGCACTAAATAGTGCTGCAAACTAGTTAAACAACCAGCGTGCTCAAGAAGTCGAAATGACCAACCCAATATCATAAACATATGCATGAATGGAAATAGCTCTCCTCCCTTCCATTTATATAGCAATTGGAGTCTCCTCATGGGCCCTTCCTCTAGAAGCTTCCCTCCTATGTAGTGCTTTCCAACTCATACCCTACGCTGGTTGACTTGGTCAAACCTCTTTACAAATATCTCCTTTCACACATGAGGGTGTGAAATCTGGTTCCATGGAGGATCCATTTTTATACTAGAGGGAATTTATTTATTTATTTATTATCTTTGGGCATCCTTACCCAATTATTCATCTCCTAAATGATTTTAGACAAAATTTAATGTTCCAATTTATTGAAGAAAAATTTGGAACATTACAATCCTCCCCTCCCAAATGTTGCTTGTCCCCAAGCAACTGCAAGGATAGAACTGAAGAATCTCCACTCAAGGCATGGAGTCTAGAATATAATGAGGAAAATCTCCCTCATGTGGATCCTCCATCCCCAAGAAATCATCCAAACAAAATGAGCCACCTCCTAACAAGGCAACTCCTGGAAATCTCCTTCCACCTCAAGCTCCAGTAATGAAGGTGGGCTGAAAATCTGAACTTGGTAAGCATGATAGCCTACCCCATGTTTTCCTTATCTCCACTCATGACAATTGTAGAGTGTATTATTATCATGGACTGTAAAATTATTTCCCTCCAATGGGAAAGTGAAGAACAATCCTCCAAAGAAGGCTCCTCTAACAATGAAGAACAAGTTGGCCCAAAACAATCCATCCATGAAGAATAGGACATGGTCATCATCGAAAATCCTAATGAGAGTTTTGCTGAAGGTTTTAAATGATGATACATGATTCAAACAATTTCTCACAAGGATACAACGCAGTCTCATCCACTGCAACTTCATAAAATTACATGGCAAGCAATGTCCATGATTCATCACATCTACTAAAGGATAGTAAATGGCTGAATGTAACAACAATAATACATGATCAAGCACATTCCCATGGCTGTAAAATGGACGAATATCAATATTATGGCCCACCTCAAAAGAGAACAAACATTTGGCTGTGGTGGCCATATCTCCTCTCATGCTCCCATTAGAACATGTAGTGCAGAGATTGTGAGAATTTTTCCCACTCACGGACACATCCAATTCATGTGTCTTTCTCATAATCAAGCCTCCCATACAAATCTGATCTATATCATCAAATGAATACATGATCAGTAGCAAAATAAAGAAAATGCTGAAGGTTACAAGTGATGCAAGAAGGTACCAATAGCTTTCCCAGTAGTGACAGCGCAGTTTTACAAGTTGCTGCTTGATAAAAATACATGGAAAAATGTTTCTTTTTACATGGTTAATCATGCATGTATTTATATGATACATGCTATAGTGAAAAAAATGAACATACATATGGTGATAAAACATTTTCCCAAGGACAAAAAAGATATGGCTGCCTCTTTCATGTAGATTGGCCCAATACAATTCATGGAGGAATTTGACAAGCTTGCCCTCTTGTGAAGCAATGCACTGCATAAGAATGGTAAGAGTGTGCAAATCCATGAATGTATAAGCAAAAACCTCACCATATGCTGGAATTAGGATGGTACATGGGTCCATACAGGAGTCCTCCATAGTGCTCTGGCCTGCTATGAAGAAGAATGAACCATGTGTTGCAAGAAGATAATCCTCCTTATGCTTGGAAACCCAAGTCAAGAAGAATATGCCATAGTGATAGATGTATCTTTCATCATTACCTCCTCTTTGTTTATCAAGTGAAACAAATATGAAGTGATCCTAGGACCTATGGGTTATGGATCCACCATATTTCCACTGGGCACACTTCGTCCATAAGTCTCTGCTCCCAAGTGATAGTGCTGTAAGCTTATGCAAATAAGCCCCTGTCAATACACAACTATGTTCTTTGGCATGCTCCTTGTCAAGGATTCTTCCCATAATGCTGCAAAAAAAGTGGAATACCTCCCAATATGGAAGTGCTTCCCAATCATCATCAAAGACCAAGGAGATAGTGCCATACCCTCCTCCTGCAACATCAAAGTGTGAGAGAAAATTTTCCCTTGCTCTCCCAAGAAAAGCAACAAAGTATTTTGCTGCCTCCTCATACTTCCATCATACAACTCATGTGATGAAGACACATCAACATCATGCATCCATTCTCTATGTTGCTCAATGATGCAAGTATCCTGCCATCTTTTCCTCATCCTCCCACTCTTAGGAATATTGTTTTCCAAGTGATGGTCAAACTCTTTGAAGAGTAACCAGTGCAGCCAAGCCTCTTGCTTCTCGGTATCATAGATCTATAACTAGCCTCATAGTTCCTCACTCATCAACCAAATCCACTCAATCATCTATTGATGCCTCCTTCTTATCCTCGTCTTGGTACTCCTCCCATGAGGGCTACCATCCTCCCAAATCAAATTCCTATCTTTGCACTTCATGGGATTTTGAAATGCAAGCTTCTCAAGGATCAATGAGACCCTATCAAGAATCAAATATGTGGTAGGAAAAAACCTCCCATCGTGATGTGTATGGCTCAAGGGATGTCCAACATAAGCATGAGAGATGTTATCCATCCTAGGATGTCCTCCATCTTCTATCTTCTCTTATGAGAAGGGAAGAATATCATTGAATTCCATGGTGTGTTGAAGTGCATCTCCAATGAGATCTCTCCTTGAGACCTCCCTTTCATCCATAGTCTTGCAAAACCAATGAGGTCTTGGATTTGAAAATATAAGTTCCTCTTTGAGCTGAGAGGAGCTCATTGAGAAAGTGTCATCTTGAAGGGAGAAAAGGTTTCTTACTCCAAGATGTCTACCATCAATCTTCAAGGCTTCAAACCACAACCTCCAATGTGATGTACAATCCAACAATTTCTCATGATAATGATGGTTTGATTCCTTCTTGAGTGTTTCCATGTTGCACAGTGCAGTGGAACCAAGCTGCTCTATAGTAGCAATGAGATTTGACTCTTGGTCATGCAAAAGTAAATCTCCACATTGATCAAAATAATTTGCTGCAACAATGGAATGTGAAAATCTTTTCATACCTTGATGTGCATTTGGAACTTCTTGTACAGCTACAAGAGTCCCTTCCTTAAATTTGTTGGCTGCCCCAACTGTTGATGCATGTGGCTGCTCCTCCATGAGTGGGACAATGTTATCATAAGCCTCCTCAAGAGGTGATGTGATCTCTTCTTTCTTTGTTCTTTCTCCATCAAAGGTTTGGATCAAACTTTGAGTGAACTCTACAAAATTCTTCACCCTTGCATGGCTCAAGTGGCTGCACCACCACTCATAGGCTTCACCCTCCAAATGTAGCACTGAGATTTCAACAGCTTCTTTCGCTGCTACAGGATGTAGTAGGAAAAATTCCTCCAACTTTCTCACCCAAGTTATTGCATTAGATGACCTGTCAAAGGTAGACAACAAAAATATATTGCCTTTGATTTCTTTGTTGCTGCATGGCCTCTTCTCTTCCTTCAGCTGGATGAAATGAGGAAAATCTAGAGTCTCCCTGAAGGCTCTAGGTTGAGATCTATACTCAACAAGATAATCACTGAGAATCTGATGGTCCAAATATCTTCCATGCTCAATATCTTCTTCTTCATGAGGATAGGAAGTGCATGGTACTTCCTCTTCTTTTACTTCAATCTTCTTGACCTCCTCAAAGGTGGATACATTTCCTCTGGATCTGAAAATAGATGAGAATAAACTCATCATTTTCAATTTTATGATCTTCTTGGGCTTAGAATCACAGGGGTCAGTGGATCCCTCATATGTGGGAAAAGGTGTCCCTCCAGTGGTACGCTGCAACTCGGAGCTCTGCGTTCTATATCCCCCATTGTTCCTTCCACTTTCATCCTACCTGAGCTGACAGTAATATTTGAAGGGAAAAGCTGCTCTGAATTCTTCCCCAATGGACTGCCATTTGTGGAAATAATCTCCAAAGGTTATATGATCATGCTGCCTCCCTTTCTCATTCAGTAATGGCAGTAAGAATGTAGGCAGCGTGATCCTGGTTGGCCTACTGAAGGCTGGTAAATGCTGGTCACACTGTTGTGAGACCCCCATATTTGTCACCTCTACAGCCTTTGGTGGGTAATATTCTGCGTACCCTCTTTTTTCATAGAAAAATGTCCCCACGGTTTCTCTTCCGGTGTCATAGATAACTAGCTCCACAGGCTGACCGAGAACTATGAGCTGATACCACTATAATATCCCATTTTGGGGATATCTCTAAAACACGGAAAACTCCAACAAGATATGGACTGAGAGGGATGCTTGAAGAATCCCACTCAAAAGCTCTGATACCACTGTAATATCCCGAAAATTGATTTCTCAGCAAATCATGCCTGAAAAAACGAAATTTTTAGGAATGTGTGCTTCAGATATCATAAAATGTGCTTAAAAACACTCAGAATCCCACTCCAAATACTTCAGCAACATTTACTCAGCTTTTATGGGAAAAAGGGTGGGGAAAAGTGAGGATTTCGGCACTAAAATGAGTGTATAAGAACATATGCATAAAATTAAGGGTCAAGGTTCTGTAATATGTTATAATAGGTCATTATGGATACTCATGTAGAATTTCAGAAAAAAAAAGGCGTTTTACAAAGTTAAACAGTTCCTCCTTCCCGACTAGTCAAGAAAAACCCTGATTTCCCATGACTTTGAGTATGCAGAAATTTATTGAGGCAAGGGAAGCATATTTTCTAAAGGTATAAGATGTAAAATAGTATTTAAAATCATATAATGAGTTTATTAACATGGCATAGGCATTAATCAAGGTTAAACAACAGTTTTACATAGAAAATCCCTCAAGATTAAGGTGCTGGAAGACAAGAGAATGACCCAGAAACCCTTCAGCGTTATTTCCAGGAGGCTGAAGCTTATTTTTATTATATTATAGACCTAAAACTGATAAATACATGAAAACAAGGATCTATAATGAAACAAAATCCCCAAAGGGCTCTTTATTACATTCCCCTTGGGATTTCAGCAATACATGAAAATGCCGGAGTAGCTGGGCAGCTACGGAAAATATGAAACTATAAATATGTATATAAGGATGAATAAGATGAAAATATATGAAGCAAACCTCCTCTAATGGATCTCCAAAGTGGAAGGCTGATCCTTACACTTGAGATCCCACCCTCCAATCAATCTGCAAACCCCGCAGCAAATGCACTATGAAAATAATGCAGCTATTGGAGAAAAGTGCGCAGTAGGGGAAAGAATATGTGTTGGCCTGATTCCAAGTTCTAAAAATAAGCTCTCAAGATTCCAAAATGATCCTCCAAAGGCAAGAAATACTCCCCGTCTGAAAAACAAGCAATGGAAGATGTGTTGTGGAGTCTCCACGGCAACACCCTACAACACAGTGTTATGCTGCTGCAGCAATAATGATTTCCTTGAGGATGATGATTCGGTATCGAACCAAAATAATGATGGGAAAACCTCACCCGAGCAGGCACTCGAATTCCCCCGGGGCTGAGGGTGAGGTCTCCGAATGGAGACACTTGGTGCACTAAACAATGTTGCGGATTAGTTAAACAACTAGCGTGCTCAAGAAGTTGAAATCACCAACTCAATATCATAAACATATGCATGAATGGCAATAGATCTTCTCCCCTCCATTTATATAGCAATTGGAGACTCCTCATGGGCCCTTCCTCTACAAGCTTCCCTTCCTCTAGAAGCTTCCCTCCTATGTAGTGCTTTCCAACTCATACCCTGCGCTGGTTGACTTGTTCAAACCTCTTTACAAATATCTCCTTTCACACATGAGGGTGTGAAATCTGGTTCCATGGCCGATCCCTTTTCATACTAGAGGTATTTTATTTATGTTTTTATTATCTTTGGGCCTCCTTACCCAATTATTCATCTCCTAAATGAGTTTATACAAAATTTAATGTTCCAATTTATTGAAGAAAAATTTGGAACATTACATTGCCTTATGACTTGCTTTCTCGAGTGCTTGCCTACACGAGGAAGGCTAGGGGAATATGACTAGCTCTTATACAATTATGGATATGGGAGACGTAGAGAATGAATAACCAAACTAAGGTGTCAGTACCCATTATGACCCCAACAATAAGCAATAACTTGATAGGTCTCGTGAGCATTACACGCCACCCTTTCTCTCGCGAATTTATGTTGGATGCCTAAGTCAGTCCCACATATTTGAGGGAACTATTGAAAAAATAACCTTATTGAAATGAAAAAACCTCATTGAAACATAAAATTTCCACTTTGTGACCTCTCTTGAATGACAAGTTTTAGGGAACAACTGCTTCTCGGTGTCCTCTTCTAGTTCTCCACCACTTGGCGGCTGCCACCTTGCTAGCAGAAGCCTCACTAGAATGTTGTGCACTCTTTTTATGCTTTAAATTTCATAAATTTTTGTTGTAAGGTGTATGTTTAATTTATGGTATTATGATATACATTCAGTTGCTGCAGTTGTTACTGTTCCTGTGGATCCATCAATTTCATCCGCTCTAGCTGATTCTCGCCTTGTGCATGGAAGTTTACCACCATTGTTAATCTTATGTCGTTACTGAGCCTTCTCTTGATTCCTTAATGCTGGAATGATTGAACTAGAATGATCTACTGTTGTAATGTGACTACATATTGTATTTTATATTATTGTAATGTATTTATGTATGAGACAGAATCTGATCTTTTGTAACGTGGTCCTACATATTTTCTTTTATACTGCTATAATGTATTTCTGTAATGTGACTACATATTATGTTTTATATGTGAGTACATATTGTCTTTTATACTGCTGTAATGTATTTCTATATGAGACAGAATCTGATCTTTTATACTTGATAACCTGTTATGGGTATATCAAGAGGATTTTATATATGAACTGTTATCAATTTATGAAACAGGGTTTTCTCCTTTGAAAAAAGAGTTGAAATCATTATAAATTCACATATGTTCAGTGGTGTCACTATTTCACTTCTGATATTATGTTGCTTACCTTGATGAACAGGTGGAACTCTGCTGGGAGGCCTCTCTATTTTTTGAATATTTGCTCGTACTGCCAAAGGCTGTTATATGTTATATGGGCTAGACTGTATAGTTATTAGACTACATATCTTCATATAGAGCTTGTAAATAGTATGTTGAAAACCAAACATAATAATGTATTAGGACATCACAACTTGCTAATTAGTTATTAGACTACATATCTTCATATAGAACTTGCAAATAGCATGATGGAAATGTGAACTTGCAAATAGTATGATGGAGATGTGGATCTCATGACTCTTCATGAATAATGCTTCTAGAAACCAAACATAATTTAATGTATTAGGAAATGCTCCTTTAGGCTTGGTGGAATTACCTTTTCTTTCTATTTCTCTCTTACACACGCAGATATATATATATATATATATATATATATATATGAAGATATGATCCCATTTTATTTTTTATTCATAGATAAAATGTCATTCAAATACAAGATTTATCATAATGTACAATGATTCATTCCATATTATTCATAAATTTTTTCATTAAAAAATGAACCCTTTAAATGATGAACCTAGTTAATGCTTCTTCTTCATGAAAAAGACTACTTGATCTTTCAATTTGAATTTGATGATGGTCCTTTGTTATCTTTCTTGACTACTTCAAATTATTGACACAATCATATGCTTCTTGTTACTCTTTTTATTCCTTCCTTATATTGTATTCTCCCCCTTAGATATTGTGTACTCTCCCGCATAGATATTGCACTGAATTTTGATGGTCCTTTGTTATCTTTCTTTACTTCAAATTATTGACACTTGATCATATAGATATCACATAGATATTGCACTCAATTTTGATGGTCCTTTTTTATCTTTCATGACTACTTCAAATTATTGACACTCTATCATATAGATATTGTACTCAATTTTGATGGTCCTTTGTTATCTTTCTTGACTACTTCAAATTATTGAGACAATCATATTCTTTTTGTTACTCTTTTTATTCCTTCCTTGTATCTATTCTCCCCCTTATATATTATGTACTCTCCTACATAGATATTGCACTCAATTTCATAGGATCTTCTTTTGAAGTCAAATATATCGTATTCTCCCCCTTAGATATTGTGTACACTCCCAAATAGATATTGCACTCAATTTCATAGGCTCTTCTTTTGAAGTCAAATAAGTGACAATAATTTACAAGAACTATCGCTAATTTGTTTCTCACATGTTCAAATGGTGCTTTAACAAGATAATTTACAAGAACTATTCCTAATTTTTTTCTCACATATATATTCAAATGCTTCTCTAACAAGATGCTTTGTGGGTATGTATTCCATCTTCACTATTTTCTCAAAGACTTGTTGTGTGAGGAAGTGGTACTTTATGATGATATATAAATAGTGATTGAAGGAAGTAGAATATTTTATTTTTGAAATTATTATTACACTTCTATTGAAACGCTTAATAGATGTATATATTTATCTTAATATCTTGTAGAGCCCATTTCATCGAAAACACTCAAAAAGAAATTTACCTTAATATCTTGTAGAGCCCATTTCATCCGAAACGCTCAAAAAGAAGTAACTACTATGTATTCCACTTCTACTATAGATAGAGAAAGTAAGGACTCTTTCTTACTTAACCATTAAACCAAAGACACTTCTAAGTAGAATTATACATTGTCCACTTGTACTTTTCACAAGCCTAGTTGAATCTCTATATGTTGTCAATGTAAATTTCTCACAAGTAAATTTGTCAATGTAAATTTCTTAACTTGTACAAGTTTTATAGGCAGAGTCTGTAAAGGGCCAGGTAGCCTCTGGATCTCATCTTTTATGGAAGGTGACATATCTAGTAAATGCCCCTACAGTCAATCTCTGGAATAGATCTAAATAGAAGTTATTCATTTTAATATCCATATAACACAACCAATTTAAGGTAAATTGTTTACATGCACATCATTTCTCCGACAAAGTAAAGGCTTCCTCCCATTAATTTTAGATATGAATTCTACCATAAATTTTTTTAATTCAAAATTTAAGATAAACCATGAACATGTCATTTGCAATAAATCTCAATTTAATATCTAAATTCACATATGTTTAGTGGTGTCATTGTTTCACTTCCGATATTATGTTTCTTACCTTGATGAACAGGTGGAACTCTGCTGGGAGGCCTCTTTGTTTTTTGACTCTTTTCTCATACTATCAAAGACTGTTATATTTTATATGGGCTAGACTATATATTTATTAGACTACATATCTTCATATAGAACTTGAAAATAGTATGATTGAAACCAAACATAATAATGTATTAGGACATCACAACTTGCTAATTAGTTATTAGACTACATATCTTCATATAGAACTTGCAAATAGCATGATGGAAATGTGAACTTGCAAATAGTATGATGGAAATGTGGATCTCAAAGAAAATTCATGATTAATGCTTCTAGAAACCAAACATAATAATGTATTGGGACATGCTCCTTTAACTTGAAAATAGTATGGTCGAAATGTGGATCTCATGACTCTTCATGATTAATTATTCTAGAAAACAAGCATAATTTAATGTATTAGGACATAATTTAATGTATTAGGACATGCTCCCTATTTCGGGGAAAACTCACCCTAGAGGTCGGTTGGGGTACAACCTCCACAGAGCAGGGGCATGCTACTTAAGAAGGACTCACACAACCATGCACGTTCAGAAATACTAAATAGAGTAGAATGAGAAAGTTACCCGTAGGTCCTACGGTTGAAGTAAATCCAGCAGGGTCCAAACCCCCAGCAACCGTCCTTCCTTCTTAACCTGAAAGACAAGAAGAAACAAGCACGAAGAACTGGTTGTACAACATATATCTACTCTAAATGTTAGTGAAATCCATAAAAAACATTAAATAGATCATAATGAATGCTTAAATAATAATTTTCACATACATATAAGCATACACTAACACATTTATTTTGGGAACAGCATGGTACTTCTGTATTATAAATAGCATGTACAAAAGTAACGAGTGGAGAGATCACCTGATCCTTCCACGACCTTCGAGCAGACCGTCATCTGGATCCGTCGAGCCCTTGCCTCGCTAAGACTCCTTCCAAACTGGTGCATACGAGATGACATATAAAGGGATGTGCATCTCAAGGAAACAAGGGTTTCCTATAATGAACTGGGAAAGTGCAGGAGGCACGGGGAATCAGACTTGGATAGGGAATACCAACAGAGTATAATATCAATAATTCTCTCTCCCTTAGGCCATACACATGAGGGATTTTTATAGTCCCTCCAAGTAGTTTCAATAGTTGGAAACAGTTGGCCACGTGCTGGGGTGGTTGAACTACCTGAGTAACCATCAACCCAGCCCGAAAATAGAGAATAATTATATATTTTTTAATCATTTTAATGGCATACGCGGAAAAGTCTAGCTGGACTCGCGTATACACGCGGAAAAGTACGGGCATAGTCGTGTATGGGGATTTTTACACTGTTTTTAAGTGAATTTGTCCAAGTCTGTAGGAATGGGTGCCCAAAATGATATAAGAAATCATGAATCATATCAAGGTGAGAAATGATGCTATAATAGATGCCCCCTAATATATGAGGTCAGAAGAGGTTCATGATGGCCGAAATGTATTATGCACATAGAAAGAACTTTGCAAGGACAAGAGAGGACTTCACCAGATTTCAGCCTTCCAAAAACCAATGAAGGAAAACAGAGAGTCAAATCATGCTGAGGCGGGCATACCCATGCTCAGTCAAAAAATACATCATATGGAAAGTACTGAATAGATCCAATATGTATACAAGTATAGCTGAACTGAAAGTACATAGTGAATCATCTGAGCATGGCCCGGAAATACAAGTCTGAATCAATGTCCAAGTATCACATATAAAAAGCTGATCAAAGATGGTGCAACTGGATGTCTGATCATATAAGCAACTGAATCTCCAAGTACCGAATCATAAGTGGTGGAACAAACGGTAAAATCACGCAACTCGGGAGCCAACATATAGGATGCTGCTGTACTGAACTGCAACATGTAAGGGTGGACAGCATCACTGGCAGAAACTGAAAGGACTGTCACAAGTGAACCGAAAAAAATGCTGATGCAACCCGAGGTCTTCACCGATCACTATGGCACAATTCTACACAATGGGAATAAATGAGCTGAAGTCGACCATGTGAGAAATCGTTGGATTACCGGTCAATGATGTATACCGTTAACCAACGCGAGACAACCCATCGATAATGATAATGAGTGTCAAGGTGCCCCAGTACAATCTGACAAGTGCGAATGAATGAGTTGAAGTCGAACACTTGAAAGACTCTAACAATCAGGAGGCAATGATGAATCCTCACTGTCGATAGCGAAGAGTCTGCCACTGATGACTGCAAACCCTAAGGTACTGACAAAAAGACTCTAGACCTTATTCCCAGAGCAATGAGTCGGAGTCGATGGGAAAAGATCTGCTGGAAGGAAGGCATTAAGGCATCCCACATCAGTCCAGCGCGAGTGTAACCTGCAGGCCAAGATTTGGAAGGAATCGGACAAAGTAGAGTGATGGAACCAAAACTGAAGTACGTTTCCGACATGCACAAGATGAAGCTAGTGCACGGAAGAAACCCTCTGAACCAACCAATAATGAAAGCTGACACAGAGGCGAGAAATCCACCGATAGGGTCAAATGGAAATCAAGGTACTGCACGAATCCCAAGTGTGATAATGTGTGCTGACATCGAACACAAGGGAAACCACTCAGTCAAAGACCCATGATGATGATCAAATGTTGAGCACGAGGTCACCTATCAATAATGGAAATAGGCCCAAGGTGCGGCTCTAGGTTTGCTCTCAGAGCAATGTGTCATAGTCGATGAGACAAACCCGCCGGCAAGAAGTCAATGGGGACCTTCTCAAACCAGCACGAGCAGAAGACCAAAACATCTGATGTGATAGAACATGATACTGACAAGACCGGGAAGGCCGACTGAATAATGAGTCAAGAGACACCGCAGAATGGCCGACTCAGGCTAGACTTCCCTTGAACAAAAGCACGACTCTGTGATGACCATGGCGGTAAAAAGTGACACTGTATAAGTCTGTCTTGCAGGAGGCAAAACAAACTCTCCATATGATTGGAAGAGATAACCAACCGGGGGAGAACTGACAAGTGAAACATGGTAAAGGTTGAACCTAGGTCAAAACTAGAACCATCCCAAATGAAGGAAATATATATAAGTATATGTGCTTTGTTCAAGGGTGACAAACTGACTCTGTACTGCCATCAAAACAACGAAGATACATCCCGTTCCCGCTCTTTTTGTTATATTTGATTTTTTTTGTCTTTTTCATATAATAAGCCTGAAAAAGAATAAAAGAATGCTATGGTACAATGGATAGAACGAGTATCAAGAAATCAGATGCACTAGTTCCTGGGATTGGAACAATCCTATGCGCAATGCAAGGTGGCGAAAACTGGTCAGTGATACTCAGAGGAACGTTCCATCCATGGGTACAAAGGTGTCAAGTCGTGATAGCTAAGTGCATGCAATGGTTAACTTGTACAGAAGTCAAGGTCAAAAGTTGGCTTAAACATCGAGTCCAAATGAAGCCGGCTAAAGGCCAGGATAAACAAGTAGCCAATATGCAATGCAGTAATACAACTTAACGACACCGGGGAGCCTCTAGGGTATAAGCCAGAAAAATGATAAGTGATGAAGGAGAAGAATGAAGCTTCAACACAGAAGACATGGCGAGACTAAAGAGGACTCCCGAGCCTACATAAAACGCAGCATGGGCAACAAGTGATAGCGAGGAACTAACTAGGAAGCCCATGTAAAGGAAGGCTCTACCATCAAGTCATGATTAAAGAATCGGCGAGTGAAATGGGTGTAATACTCATGACCTGATGGGATCGACCCTAAGGCAAGTGATCAGTATGGAGGCTAGTATGCGAGATGCAACGGAAAGTGATATCCCTAACCTATATGCCAGTGAAGATCATATACCTGCCATGACGAGTCGAAAATCATGGATCAAAAACCGGGAAAAATCTCAAAATCGTCAAAATGTACCTGAAAACATACCAAACTGGGCACTTCCAAGCAATCGAGTTATGTAGCTTAAGATAGATCGAAAAATAGGCATAAGGAATTTTTGCGAAAATTTTCAACTTTTTAGCCATAAATAGACAAATTACCTCTCATTTGGTTCATTATTGCATAGCTGATTTGGAAAAAGTGCTCTGAAGCAAAAAACTTCTTTCGCCAAATCAGGAACAACTGACCGTCGGAACTCAGCGAAACTTCAGGTAGGCTCCTTAATCATCCTGTTTAGTCATTTTTTCTGTTTGGAAATTAAAATTAAGTGATTTTTTTCTTTAAAACCCTTGCTAAAATATGCGTACCTGCGCATACGCGGGTTCATCAAAGGAAACTCGCGTATACACGCGACTGTGCAAAAGAAAAACCGCGTATGCGCAGGGCCGAAACTTAAAAAGCGTGGCTAATGCATAAATTGATGAAATTTCTCAGGATGACAATCTCATGGAGGGAACATGAGCATAGCGCAATAGACCAAGAGGTCATGCAGGATTGCGCAGCACAAAATATCCTCCGGAATTGTGGATTGTTCAAATTATTTAAAATGCCAAATATGAAAAGCAATGTGCGATTGCTAGAAATGCTCATAAATTACTGGGAACCAGATCAGGATTGCTTCATAATTGATCAGATGCCACTACGCATTGAAGTGGAAGACATATATTTCATTACTGGACTCTCCAGGAGGGGAGATCTAGTAGACTTGCATGGGAAACCCCTGGGAGGGTTAACCGTGGAAGACTATGTCCACGTATATTGCGTAGAGGGTTCCAAAAAGGTTGGAACTTAGATTGCAATTAAAGATATCAGGGATTTGTACATGAAAATCCTCCTTTTCACCATCAGCAGAGTGGCAGGATCTGCCTCACTACATCAGGCGTCCAGGATGCAAATGAGCATAGCTGTAGAGTGTTTGACTCATGTGTACGATTGGTGCACAGCCCTGTTACTGAATATGAAACAACAGTTGACCTCGATCCGCCATACAAAGACCAAACACTTTGGCTATGGTACCATTTTGACAACATTCTTCTTTGAGAGGATTCCAGCTTTGAGACCCAGAGTCATCTCTACCATCAGTAGCCCGCAGGACCCAAGAATTGCCCGTTGGGCAGACATGATGAAGAGACTGGGGGTAGTGAGGTACCCCGAACCACGTGGGACGATGAGTTCTTCCTGTGGTGGGGAGACATAATGACTGACAATAAAAATGATCATGTTTCAGATGTTGGACCAGTACGAGCTGAGGGTCTCCCGCGCCACAAGCGCCGCAGGGGTGAGGTGGATACTGTGGATTCAGATAGGACTCTCCAGGCCGTGCAGAGAAACTTGGAGGGACTGGCCTGCCAAATCCCTATGGCTGCCGTGGAAAACCTGCCAGAAGCCATCCAGAGACGGGTGGTAGGAGTACCACGAGACTGGGTTAGATTATTCCGTCGTGTGGCCACTGCAGTTACGTTCTATAGGAACACGACTTCTGGGCAGGGACCTCAGGAGTGGACAGATATTATATATTAGATGACTGTATATTCTTTTTTGAGATTGAACATGATGGGGCATAAGCCCAAGTTTTGTACGACATTTATGGATCCAAATTTTGTAAAGTTTTTGAAACACTCTGATGATATATATACAACGATATTTGATGTGATGTGATAAATGTATGAAATGTATGATGTTTTTTATGATTAAAAATTTATTGTATTGAATGATTAATATGCCAATCCAATGCTTGATTAGCTAATGAGTCAGCAAACCAATTGTCAGCTCGAGGAATATGAATAAATGTTAAAAATTGAAATGACCTTTGTAAAAAACGTACCCTCAAGAACAATCGTAATAAAAATGGATCTCGTACTCGATAAGTGTTGTTCAACTATGACACCACCAGCTGAGAGTCCAAGAAAACTACCAACGAATCAACACCCAAAGATATTGCCTCCGAGAATAGATGAATGACTGCAGTGTATTCTACTACATTATTGGAAGCAGGACCAAAGTAGACCCCTCTTGATACCAACAGCTGACCGGAAGGATAATGAAGCACCCAAGCCGCGGAAGCTAAGTTCCGGGTGTGTCTACTAGCACCATCGGCGAAACCAAAATGACTCATGACATCCAACACAACCTGCCAAAGCAGATCAAAAACATCACCAACTCATCAAAAATCGAAAATCAATCAGATATGTACAAAGAAAAAACTACTATACAAAAGCAACATGCCAGGCCAAAGCCTAGGCATAATACTTCTTCAAATAGAGCTCATTTCAGGGCTCCGACAACTCATTCCCTTCGAAGTCAACCAAGGTATATGCTCCTTTCTTAAGGACTTTTTTAACGATATAGGGGCCATACCACATCGACTTAAACTTTCCTGCCCCTAAGGCATCTTTTTCTTGGGCATAGACCAAAACAAGGTCACCTTCAGAAAAGACCCTAGGCTTAACCGCCTTATCGTACTGAACTTTGACTCGGTTTTTATGCGCTTCATTCATCGTGGCGGCATCTCGACGCTGCTCATCGAGATGTTCCAGATGAAGAAGCCGTTCTGCCAGACTAGAAGTGTCAGGAAGAAGTTAAATAGCTAATTTAAGGGAAGGAATCTCGCATTCAATGGGAAATACGGATTCCACCTCGTGCACTAACTGAAACGGAGTAAAGCCAGTTGCAGTTTTCACTGACGTCCTGTATGCCCAAAGTGCAGGATATAGCATAATATGCCAGTTGGATCTATGTTTATCAATTGTCCTTTGAAGAATGGTCTTCAAGGATTTATTCACGGCTTCCACTTGCCCATTGGCTTGAGGATAATATGGAGATGAATGCTCCTGCAGGAAACCCAATTTGAGAGCCAACTCAGCCATCATACTATTCTGAAAATGACTGCCATGGTCAATGACAATCTCTCTAGGAATACCGAAACGAGCGATAACCTGGTTGAAGAAGAAAAGAGCTGCAGTCTCACCATCGTTCCCAAAAGTAGGCATAGCCTTGACCCACTTCGTAAAGTAGTCTACTGCTACAATAATGTACTTGTGACCTTTTGCCGAAGGCGGGTTACAAGTAGTAAAATCAATACCCGACTTTGTAAAGGGACCGACAGTAACGACTGGAAAAAGCGGAGCTGGATGAGCGCGCATTTTTTGAGTATACACCTGACAAGGATGACACTTCTTGATCGATTCAATACAATCTTTGAAAATCGAGGGCCGAAAGTATCCAGCACGCAAAATATTTTGGGCTGTAGCAAGCCCAGATAAATGACCCCCACAAGCTCCACTGTGAGAATCATTGAGCACAGCCTCAGCTTCCTCGAGGGTTAAGCAGCGTCTTAGGATTGAATCAACCCCTCGACGGTATAAAGCATCACCAATAATCAGATAATTCTTGGCTAAGTGACGCAGATTATGACGCTCATCTTTCGAGAAAGTAGAGGGAAACTTCGTAGTCTGGAGATACACAATGATATCCCCATACCAAGGATCTTATGGAGAGATCAGAAACAAGTGTTCGTCCGGAAAGGACTCATCATAGATCATTTCCTCTCCACAAGGCAACTCGGAGATCAATTCCGCAAAAACTAATGACTTCTTGGATTTGGCATACATGAACTCGAGATCAAATTCTTGTAAAATCACAATCCATCTATTATATTTGCCCCCAATCACTCGCCTACTGAGGACAAACTGAAATGGATTGGCAGCTGCCAAAACATAAGTTTTGCGAAGAATAATGTAATGCCGGAGTTGCTGCATAGCATGAACTGCTGCTAAGGCTAACTTTTCTATCGGGGTGTATCGCAGTTCAGGTCCTACCAGTCCTCGACTAAGGTAGTAAATAACATGCTCAGCAAGAGCATCATCCTCCTGAACCAGAACCATACCTATGGTAGATTCTTCTGTTGCCAGATACAAAATAAAATCTCTGCTATAATCAGGTGGACTCAGTAAAGGAGCAGAGGTCAATGCTTTTTTCAAAACATCAAACGAGCGTTGAGCGTAGTCGTCCCAAAGAAAAGGAACTCCTTTCTTCAACAGTCTCATATATCCCTTTGTAATCTCAGCATAATTGACGATAAACCTATGAAAAAAATTAGACTTTCCTTGGAGACTTTGAAGCTGACGGATGGAAGATGGGGGAGGCAACCGAAGTATTGCCTCAACCTTGAAGGGATCTACCCTTATCCCTTCCCTAGACACAATGAATCCCAATAGCCGACCAGATGTAACAGCGAAAACGCACTTGTTCGGATTCAATCGAATTTTATAAAAACGACATCTTTCAAATATTTGCCGGAGGTGACCAGGATGATCCATCCTCTTTCGATAATGAGCAGCTAAATCATCTAAGTATTCCTCAATAATCTTCTTGATGTCGTGGAAGGCGTAAGACATGGCCCGCTGAAAGGTAGCCCCAGCGTTTTTAAGACCAAAAGGCATTTTCTTATATGCAAACGTACCCCAGGGACAAATAAATGTGGTCTTATGTTGATCTTCTGGACGGATAGTAATTTGATTATAACCAGAGAAACCGTCCATGAAGGAAAAAATCTCGTTACCGGCACACTCGTCAATAATCTGATCGATGAAAGGTGTGGGGTAATTATCTTTAGGACACGCCTTATTCAGGTCTCTGAAATCGATGCACACTCGAATCGTTCCTTGCTTTTTATCTACCGGAACGGGATTTGAAACCCATTCAGTCAGAGGAATTGGGAAAATGAATCCCGCCTTAAGCAGCTTTTCAACTTCAGCTTTGATAGCTGCTGCCTTCCTAGGATTAACCGGACGAAGTTTTTGCCTGACCGGCTTAGCGTTTTCATACGTCTTGATCTCATGCTAGACAATAGATGGGTCTATGCCAGGCATTTCCTCATAAGACCGAGCAAATACATCCCTATACTCTTTAAAGAGCTCGGTATAGATTTGAATCTCCTCACGGGAACATTCAGCTCCAATGAAGACATTCTCGATAATATTGGGATCCCTAGAGATGTTCACCGGGATAGTAGGAGAGATCACAGCCATGTTCCCTTCAGCATAAACCTGTGTTGGTGCCAAAGGGTTCAAGACTGGGTGAACAGGACCAGGAGACTGAGGACTTGGAAAACTTGTTTCAACTTCGCTCAAGTCAGGTAGGAAGTAAGACCGATGATGCAAATCATCCCACGGTCTATCTATACATGTCATCGCTTTCAGGATGGCCTCTTCAAATGGAAGAGTGGTATCTAGACAATCCTGGGCAGAAGAAGAAGTAAGCGTCCAAGCCGGAGCCACATCACCATCCAACTCTTCCGGTGAAAGAGGAGCTGGAATGGTTAAAAATAGACTGATTTGCAATCTCAGCTGCAGAAATCGGAAATGCCATTCCACCCACTTGCCCTTCCTCCAATGTGGCAGTAGGGGAAGGTAAGGTCCAAGGGTCCGAAAAATAATGAGTTCGAAAGAACTCTCTTCGAAGAGGAGCCTTGGAGGATGAAATAGCATTAATATGAACCTTAGGAGGAGGAAGATCGAAAGTACCCATCAAGGAAGAATACATTCCAACTCCTAGATTCTCAACAGGTGCCTTAGTATTATCCAACTTAGGAACAGATGAGTCAGAAGGCGCATCCAAGTCTACAGGAGGACAGTCCAGTTGATCCACTGTGACAATCCTCCCTTCGTGGGGGAAACATACAATTCGAAATAATGAGGATGCAACGGCATCCATCTCATAAATCCAGTTCCTCCCCAACAGAAGGTTGTAGTCCAAGGCTGCATCCACTACCTCAACTTCTATGTTGACAGTTTTGCCCCCAACACAGATGGGCAAAGCTGGGACAATACCATGGGGTCTGTGAGAATGGCCATCGAACGCAGTAAGAATAGTGCTAGATGGAACAGCTTTGGGAGATCCAAGTGTCTTCCATCATGCGAGAGACATCATGCATGTAGAAGCACCCTCATCAACAACCGTTCGAAAGATATTGCACTTCCGATACGACGATTTAATGTGAAAAGCCATGTGATGAGGAAGTCTCTTCTTAAAATTAATCAAATCAAATGTAATCAGAAGAGAATTTTTCGAATCAATAGCCCCAATGGCAGTGAGCAAAGCACTGCGCTGAGCCGGACAAGACTGGAGTACCTCTAAAGCTGACATAGCACAAGGACTTTGCGCCAGATCTTCTACAATCGAGTAGTTCTGGGCAGCCCTCGCGTTCGGATTAATCGTTGACCGCTTAGAAGATGCTTTTGGCATCCGAGGCATAGACTCAACAGTTGGCTTCGTGATGTGAAGCGGCTCAGTAGCATCGGGAACTTCCTTAGCTTTCGAAGATTCCTCTCCGCCATAATCACGGGATCTCGTAGCGACATCCACGTGAGCACTCATCATAAAGATGTTCGATGGAATTTCCCCTTCCTGGGCACCTCCAGAGGAAGCCCCGGGATTTTGGTTCGCGCCAACAACTAATTGCTGCCCTTGGGGAAAAGGGTTTGTTAGCACAGCCTGGGAACTAGAAGAACCCTGCTGGGATAACAGGCGCTGAGCATCCTGAATTTTAGGGCAAAGGTGTGTGAGATGGTCTCCAGCACAAAGCTTGCATGGAAACTTCACTTTCTTTTTCTCCTTTTGACCCTCACCAACACGCTTGTTGGTTTTATTTGCATTGCCCTTCCCGTTCTTGCCCTTCTTCTTGTTATTTCATCCTTTCTTCTTCCCATCGGATTGTTGATTTCCTTTGGGATCAGAAGTTTGGACAGCATTTATGGACAGAGACTGGGAAGGTGATGAATCAGCAGGCACAGCCTGACCAGAAGGAGCAGATTGTAAAGACAACTTCTGCAGTTGAGAAAGCAGGCCGGCTACGCCACTATTGACTGATCCGATAAGTCCGTCACCATGCGGACTAGGTTTAGTTTTTGATAAATCCAATTTGGAGCAAGGAGCATTGGGCAAATACTTATAAAGTACCCCAGACTGAGAATAGATCAGTTCTAACTGCTGGGCCCTAAAAATGGCCTGCTCCTCAGAAAATACCCCAGATAAGGATACATCCTTTCAAATGCCTGACTGCAGAGATTTCAAAAACCACTCGAGAAGGAATTCACCTGGAATATGATCTTTGATAAGCCTCTTCCTTCTCCTCCATTCCTGAATGTGATCAGAAATGTGAGTTGCCTCATCCTGCTTAAAATTAGCCAGGAGTTTGGTCCCAACCTCATATCTGACAAGCAACTGAAAATGGTTCAGAAATGTGACAGCCAGCTCTCCAAATGTAGCGAAACTTCCCCCAGTGAGATTGATATACCATTTTGCAGCATTTCCAGTTAGGGTGCGTTGAAATAATCTCAACCTAATCGAATCATCGATGAGGGAGTTCGAAGAACACCATAAGTGGAAAGTGGTGATGTGGTCCGCCGGATCCTCTCCATTCTTACCTTCAAACTTTGGAATGTCTGAAGGAAGTTTGGTCGGGACCGGAGGCCACCCCGGACTATAACGAATCGGGTCATTAGTCAACTTCGACAAATCTGGCAAGTTTAACATTGCCAGAAACGGTAAGCGGGGCGGAGCCTGAGGATTCCATCCTTGATGAGATGGATTCCCAACATTCTGAAAAGAATAGCCTGGATTTGATAAGGCACTAGGCTGCCAGAAAGGACTCATAGAAAACGGAGAAGAACCTCCTCCCCACGCCGAGTTACCAAAGCCCAGACCAGTTCCCCCCGCTGAAGTGTTAAATGAAGAGGAGAGCCCCTGATAGGGGTTCCATGCATTAGACAGAGGAGAAAAGGTCTGATAAGCACTCGAAGAAGGGAAAGAAGCATTCCCTTGATGACCTACGTAAAACTGGTTCCCTGCCCCAGCCGTTGTAAACACAGGATTCCATCCCGTAAAAGTAGTCGAACTTTGCCCCCCAAACCAAGGGTTGAAACTCTGGGTCTGGGATGTAAACGGAAACGACCCTAAAGAAGGATTGGAACTAGGAATGTGCCCAGTCCCAAACGGGAAACCCTGAAAGGAAGCTGATCCACTAGCCATGTTAGACATGGGCGTAGATCCAGCTGAAGCAGCAGAAAAGGAAAAAGAGGGATTTCCACTAATGGACATCCCTGAACAGAAGGGACCAGAATGAGAAGCATGTGCTTGGGTGAACCCGGAGCCAAACACAGTAGCACTAGAAGCAATCGAAGATGAAGCAATAGTGCCCCTTGCTTCGACAGAAGCAAGAGTCTGAATGCCTGCAGCACTCACGGCAGAAGCGGCGTTCCCAGTCGTGGCCATCGAAAGATAAGAATGATACGGAAGATCCGGCGGTCTCTCAGACTCCGGTCCGATGTACTGAAAAACAAACGGATAATCATTAGGAAGAGGAGATGGACCTGTAGCAGGAGGCTCAGGTATATCTTCTATCTGAAAATCTTCTTCCTGAGGAAACAACACTCGCGAGGTGAGCGAAACGCTCCTCTCGGAACCGACACCAGAATCAGCTACGAAACCTTCAGACCTCTGTGGAGGATCACTCTCCACTGCGTCAGACGCCACAGGGTGATAACCACCTGCTAAATCACTCCTACGCCTTCTCGAAGAAGGCTCTGGACTCTCGGGAGATAACCCCCGGATTCTCCTCCAACGTCAAGGCGCTTGATCAGCCACTTTTATAAATTTTATAAATTAGACTCAAAAAAGTGAGAAGCTAGACAAGCTAGGAGCAAAGAGCACTCTCTAAAATAAAAATCCCTGAGATACAGCAAGAAAACAGCCTCCAAGTATTTCGGCTCTGGGTGATGAGGACCGGACACCAAAATACAGGAAAGCGAAGTATACGGCCTTCCCAAAGCAGTCTGGGATGATTAGGGCCCAGAACAACTAGTGAAGGTATCAGAAACAGTTACGCCGACCTCCTAACGACAGCCTTTTCCGGCTCAAGCACCCAAGGTTCGCAAGGGCACCCCCCAGAAGTACTGCTGAAAGTGATGCGACGTCTGCCTCAGGTACCACGGGTATTCCCCCCCGCAGTCACTTGTGTGGAACCTAGGAGTGGCAACTATGGACACCAATCCGTATCAGAAGCTGGGTGGAACTGTCTTGAGGTCAGATTCAGCTAATCGGAGGGGGGGTATCCCTCTTCTCAACCTTCACTTCCCCTCGCGCTTGACTCTCGGATAAGAGCTTTCCCAGTCCACCTCACGGAGTTGGATTTCGCTCAATTAATAAACTTCTATGTTTGTTTGAGCGGCCTTGGAGAGTTAACTCTCCACTCACCTATTCCAAGGCCCTACAACCTAGCCAGTTGGTGATTGACACTTAGAAAACTTGCTAGTTGATTTTAGATTAAATCGCTTATTTTAATGGTTGTTATGTTAAGTCACAAGGATATGAAGATGAAACGTATGGTGTTTTTGACGCAAAAGAAATTAATAAAAACTTAACTACATGCACATGCAGTTCTTTGTCTTTCAATGAAAAGTAATCTCTATACAGGTTCTACGAGACTAAAAATTGTATTTTTTCTTTTCAAATAGCAAACTCACACTCACAAAAACTAAGAAGCTAACTAAATGTTGAAATGCACCTAATGCAAATCACTACAAGCATGTAAATCCTAAGATGCAAAGATCTCTAAAAACAGAGTGAAATTTCCCAAAAAGCTCCTTCAGTTTTAACTCTTTTTGATGACCCAGAAAGCTAGTTCTCGAAATCAAGAACTCTTAATAAGAAGACACCAAAAATCGCTTACAAATAAGAAGAAGAAATCAATGACAACTCTTCCTCAAAATCAAGCCAAAAACTAGAAGCAAGAAACCTCACAAAAGCTCCAAAAGATATGGAAAAACGAAAATGAAAATGCAACAACAAAAACAAAAACAAGACAAAATGTTTTTTGAGTTTTTGAAATGCAAAAACAAAAAGAAAAACAAATGTTTTTTGAGCTTTTTAGTTTTATAAAGAGAGAGCTCGAAAAGACCAAGCAAAACTACCAAAATCCAAACCAAACAAGACTGAATTTCAAGCACAAACTTCAATAATGCTCCCAAACCTTATAAAGCTAACAGTAGCAAGATCAATAAGAGAAAAAGAAGACCAGAAAACTCAGCCACTCAGTCTAGACAAATAGTGCAAACTCATCGCAAACAAAAAACCCCAAAGAAGCAAGAAAAGCTCTTTGAAAGTTGCAACAAGACCTAGCCTATGGAACTCAAGAAAACCAATAAAAAACAAAGCAAAAATCGCAATGTGAAGCACAACACAAAGATAGGAGCGAGTAAGTGAGCAGAAGCTCTCTGTTCTGATAAAGCAGAACAGCCAAGAATGCTCAGAAAGTGATCTTGGAACTCAATCCAGAAGTGCCAGCACCAGTAACAACACTTTGTCAAAAAGACTAGTTTTCAATCAAACGAAAGAGAGAAAAGACATGAAACCACTTCCTTCACACTCCAGTAAGTACAGAGACACTGTAGAAACAGGCCTCCATAGCCAGAAAGGACCAAAAAGTCAATAAACCCAAAAATTCAAAATCTGCCTAGGTATACGCTACTTCACAGCTATGCAACCAGCGTGCATACGCATCTGTGCTAAGGGAAACTCGCGTATACACGGGTTCCTTTAGACAAACTTGCGTGTATACGCGACTGTGTGCAGAAAAATGCGCGTATGCAAAGGTAAATAATGAAAAAACAAAAAGGACAAGCCTGGAAAAGAAACCAGGACTTCAGACTGACTGTAAAAAAGTAAACTGGACTGCAAATAAAAGTTAAAACTGTCAGCAACCTACCAAACAACTGAAACCACCCAATAGGAGAATCACAAGAATGTGATCCCCAGTGGAGTCGCCAGTTCTGTTTCGGGGAAAACTCACCCTAGAGGTCGGTTGGGGTACAACCTCCACAGAGCAGGGGCATGCTACTTAAGAAGGACTCACACAACCATGCACGTTCAGAAATACTAAATAGAGTAGAATGAGAAAGTTACCCGCAGGTCCTACGGTTGAAGTAAATCCAGCAGGGTCCAAACCCCCAGCAACCGTCCTTCCTTCTTAACCTGAAAGACAAGAAGAAACAAGCACGAAGAACTGGTTGTACAGCATATATCTACTCTAAATGTTAGTGAAATCCATAAAAAGCATTAAATAGATCATAATGAATGCTTAAATAACAATTTTCACATACATATAAGCATACACTAACACGTTTATTTCGGGAACAGTATGGTACTTCTGTATTATAAATAGCATGTACAAAAGTAACGAGTGGAGAGATCACCTGATCCTTCCACGGCCTTCGAGCAGACCGTCGTCTGGATCCGTCCAGCCCTTGCCTCGCTAAGACTCCTTCCAAACTGGTGCATACGAGATGACATATAAAGGGATGTACATCTCAAGGAAACAAGGGTTTCCTATAATGAACTGGGAAAGTGCAGGAGGCATGGGGAATCAAACTTAGATAGGGAATACCAACAGAGTATAATATCAATAATTCTCTCTCCCTTAGGCCATACACATGAGGGCTTTTTATAGTCCCTCCAAGTAGTTTCAACAGTTGGAAACAGTTGGCCATGTGCTGGGGTGGTTGAACTACCTGAGTAACCATCAACCCAGCCCGAAAATAGGGAATAATTATATATTTTTTAATCATTTTAATGGCATACGCGGAAAAGTCTAGCTGGACTCGCGTATACACGCGGAAAAGTATGGGCATAGTCGCGTATGGGGATTTTTACACTGTTTTTAAGTGAATTTGTCCAATTCTATAGGAATGGGTGCCCAAAATCATATAAGTAATCATGAATCATATCAAGGTGATAAATGATGCTATAACACTCATTTAGGCTTGGTGGAATTACCTTTTCTTTCTATTTCTCTCTTACACACACACACATATATATATGAAGAGATGATCCCATTTTTTTTTTTATTCAAAGATAAAATGTCATTTAAATATAACATTTATCATAATGTACAATGATTCATTCCATATTATTCATAATTTTTTCATTAAAAATGAACCCCTTAAATGATGAACCTAGTTAATGCTTATTCTTCATGAAGAAGACTACTTGATCTTTCAATTTGAATTTGATGATGGTCCTTTGTTATCTTTCTTGACTGCTTCAAATTATTGACACAATCATATGCTTCTTGTTACTATTTTGATTCCTTTCTTATATTGTATTCTCCCCCTTAGATATTGTGTACTCTCCCACATAGATATTGCACTCAATTTTGATGGTCCTTTGTTATCTTTCATGACTACTTAAAATTATCAAATTATTGACACAATCATATAGATATTGCACTCAATTTTGATGGTCCTTTGTTCTCTTTATTTACTTCAAATTATTGACACTTGATCATATAGATATCATATAGATATTGCACTCAATTTTGATGGTCCTTTATTATCTTTCTTGACTACTTCAAATTATTGACACAATCATATGCTTTTTGTTACTCTTTCTATTCCTTGCTTATATCTATTCTCCCCCTTAGATATTGTGTACTCTCCCACATAGATATTTCAGTCAATTTCATAGGCTCTTATTTTGAAGTCAAATATATTGTATTCTCCCCCTTAGATATTGTGTACTCTACCACATAGATATTGCACTCAATTTCATAGGCTCTTTTTTTTGAAGTCAAATAAGTGAAAATAATTTACAAGAACTATCACTAATTTGTTTCTCATATGTTCAAATGGTTCTCTAAAAAGATAATTTACAAGAAATATTCCTAATTTGTTTCTCACATATTCAAATGCTTCTCTAACAAGAGGCTTTGTGGGTATGTATTCCATCTTCACTATTTTCTCAAAGACTTTTTGTGTGAGGAAGTGGTACTTTATGATGATATGTAAACCACTGATGATATGTAAATAGTGATTGAAGGAGGTAGAATATTTTATTTTGAAATTATTATTACACTTATATTGAAACACTTAATATATATATATATATATATATATATATATATATAGATATTTACCTTAATATCTTATAGATCCCATTCCAACGATGCCCTCGGGAGGTAACGTTTCCATCAATGCATCTAACGTGCCTTAAACGGTCCTCTATGGCCCTCTCAGGCAAAAGCCTATTGATTCCACCCCTTAAGTTAGGTCAGCTATCTAGTAGGATATGCCCCTCAGGATGTCACCATCGTTTTAAAAGTCGGCGATGCCCTCAAGTTAGGTCACTGGTCTCAACGGCCCAGCCCTCAAGAGGTAAGTGGACTTTGTGTAGCACACCCCGATGGAGAAGAGGGGCCATTAGCATATCATTGAAGGCCTTATTGCCTCCTTATAGCTACACTTAGAGATCTTATGGTCCACCCAAAAATTAGGATAATAAGGCGTTATTCCCCCTTAAGGGGGTCTATAAGGTCCTTCAGCATGTCATGGAAGGTCCTCCCATTACTGATAGGAGCCTATGCCCTCATAGGGCCATTCAAGGTCCTTGCAGTTGATTAATGCCATATCACCCATATGATGGGACCCCATGCCCTTATAGGGCCATTACTCATGGGACCCCATGCCCTCATAGGGCCATATAACCATATGTATGGCAACCTATGCCCTTATAGGGCCATTAAGGATCAACCATAGGATGGAATGGGTGGAACCCATCCTAAAGGATCTATAAACAATGGTTGAAGATCATTAAACCAAAGGTTTAAGGATGAAGGACAAGCAAAGGTTGAAGGATCAACCATATGAAGGAATGGGTGGAACCCATCCTAAAGGATCTACAACCTTTGGTTGAAGATCGTTAAACCAAAGGTTTAAGGATGAAGGACAGCCAAAGGTTGAAGGATCTACAACCAATGGCTGAAGATCATTAAACCAAAGGTTTAACGATTAAGGACAACTAAAGGTTAAAGTATCAACCATAGGAAGGAATGGGTGGAACCTGTCCTAAAAGATCTACAACAAACGGTTGAAGATAATTAAAACAAAGGTTTAAGGAAGGTTAGGCTTACCCAATGAGTAAGGTCAAGGAACTTTGCATTAAACCAAAGGTTTAAGGATCAACAACCAAAGGTTTAAGGATGAAGGTAACTTGACCTTCAAATTACAACCAAAGGTTGAAAGGTTTAAGGAGAAACAACCAAAGGTTGAAAGTACAACCAACCAAAGGTTGAACCCATAACAACAACCAAAGGTTGAAGGATCTACAACCAATGGTTGAAGGATCTACAACCTTTGGTTGAAGATCATTAAACCAAAGTTTTAAGGATGAAGGACAACCAAAGGTTGAAGGATCTACAACCAACGGTTGAAGATCATTAAACCAAAGGTTTAAGGAGAGATCAACCAAAGGTTGAAGGATTTACAACCTCCGGTTGAAGGATGAAGGTCAAGGACCTTCAAAGTACAACCAAAGTTTGAAGATCATTAAACCAAAGGTTTAATAATACAACCTTGAGTGATTCCATGGGTCCTCTACACCCTTCACATGATAAAATTGGGATAGGTAGTGTTTACTTCTACAAGTTCTATACGAAGAGTCTGTAAAGGGCCAGGTAGCCGCTAGATCTCATATTTTATGAAAGGTGACATATCTAGTAAATTCCCCTATAGTCAATCTCTGGTGTGGATCTAAATAGAAGTTCTTCATTTTAATATCCATAAAACACAACCACTTTAAGGTAAATTGTGTACATGTGTCATTTCTCCCACAAAGTAAAGGCTTCCTCTAGTATCCATAAAACACAACCACTTTAAGGTAAACTATGTACATGTGTCATTTCTCCCACAAACTAAAGGCTTTCTCCCTTTAATTTTAGATGTGAACTCTACCATAAATTTTTTAAGTCAAACTTTAAGATAAACAATGCACATGTCTTTTACCTCATGATCTTGTGTCATTTCTCTCATGCATTTGCAATAAATGTCGATTTAATATATATATTTTTATTGAATTTGTTTTTTTTCAGGGATAAGAAAACCATTAAATATTGTTGAAAAATGGAAGTTATGCATAGAAGTTTCTTGCTATCCCAATACAGGGAAAGCAGTGATTACATATGTGATTTCCAATATTGCGACTAGCAAAGTCTTCCAAAGGAAAATGAATATACCGGGAAGAACAACAAACAACGAGGAATATTATATTGGATTGATAGAAGGCTTGGGAATATCGATGGAGTATGGATCAAATGGAATTGTAGTTTTCACCAATTCTGAACTTGTGTGCAACTAGATGAATGGCGTGTGCCAAGTTAACAAGGAGAGGCTAAAAGGACTACATGGAATAGAAAACAATATTGTTAGCCAATTTCAATTTTTTAATATAAGGCATTGTACAAATCTGAATAAGATGTCTGCTGATCTATTGTGTGGGGCAATGCCAATTCATGATTCATATATCAAAGATGAATTAGAATTATACAAAGAAATGCCAATGCAAGATTCATCTCTCGAAGATGAATTGTTTTTGAGATGCTCTTCTTCAAAAATTCAAGATTCATCTCTCAAAGATGAATTAGTGTTTAGACGCTCTCCTTCCAAATTTATTGATGGACATTGTAACATATCTTGGACATTTGTGTTTTGTGTACTTATAAATGCGTCTTTTTTAATGACCATGTGTTTTTTTCAATTGTATTCTAATTGTGCTCCCACCAAACCATGTAAAGCGTAGCTTGGTGAACTTTACATTTGCAACAAGTGATGAACTTTACATTTTTATAAAATTAAAATGCAGGGACTTCAACAAATTTTTGTTTAAATGGAGTTTTTTTAAATGCAGTTTCACTTCTTTTTCAATGACCATGTGTTTTTTAAAATTTTATACAGAGTGTGCTCCCACCATGTAAAGAGAAATTTGGTCAACTTATCATTTTTATAATTTCTTTTTTGCTTAAATTGAGTTTCACACATCAATTATTGCTTTGAAAGTTGTGTTCTACATAATTTGTGTACACTAAATTACAAATTGATTTTTTGAAATTTATTTTGTGCAAATGTCCACCAATAGATATATATATCATGGAGGATGAACGATAAAGATCAACTGAATCCCATATGGGGGTTCAGGGTTCAGGGGATGTTCACGGTATTTAAATATAATATTAAATGTCCATACATATGTGTACATATGGAATTGATTTTTTCTTAACTTTGTGAGTTAAATTAGTTGTTAATAAGTTTCATTTTTTAATTTTTAGGAGCTAAGAAGAGAAGGGTCTCTACTCCATCCATGGAGCGTGCCCATGGTTCACCCAGTCGTGGTATGGTTCACGCAATTTAATCAATGAATATGTACATGTATTTATATGTACACATGAATGTATTTTTCAATTGATTATAAATTCGTATTTTTTTATGAAGCTTCTCTCTCATCTCGAGAGGTTGGTGGTGGTTCAAATCCCCTTAGAGGGCCATCAACGAGTGGTAGCAAGTTGCGTGAAGGTGGTGATATTTATTCCCGCAGAGGCCAATCAATGGCTGGTGGTGCTGGTTCTCGGCAAGGTTGTTCTGGGTCTAGTTCTCAGTAGGGTCATTTTGGGTCTCAACAGTTTCAGGGTGGAGAAGATGCTAACCAACCACGTCGAGGTTGCCATCAATTTCAATATTTTTTTCATTGAATTTGTACAAATTTGTTTACATGTGTTTTTTCTAATATACAAAATTTCATATATATTGATGCAGAGACAGAAAATGTTCCAAATATTGGTCAAAATAGACGCAGGGCAAAATGCTACATTCAAGAAGAAGGTTGTCTACCCACCACAACTTATCTGGCCGACATTTCTGATATACCATGGGAAACAAACATGGCGCAATGCACCTTACAAAGGTGTGAAAAACTTCATGCAAAATTGCAGAGAGATCTCGTGGCTTTGACTCTACCTGTTGAGAGTCGACAAAGCCTCGAAATAGTTACACATTCATTGGGCGAACTTGTAAATGTGTACAAAAATCTTGGGCCAACGACTGATACATTTGTAGAAGTGATGAGAAAGAGAAAGGAAACAGTAATGGGTCTAGATAAATGGGAGGATGTAAAACAAAAAGTTACAAAAGATGTGGCCAAGTCAATGTTTAATTTCAAGGAAGGGCCAAAAAGAAAAATGTTGAAGGTGCAATATTTCAAGCACCCAAATATAGCTCACTATTTGTATGATAGGCACCTTACGGCCTATGAAAGGCTCTCATGGAACGACGAGGTTCCTGTTTATTTTGCACAATTGTTTTACGTAGAATTTTTTTTGGATATGAAACCCAACTATGATGACCTTCCGTCAAAATTTTTTGGTCCGGGGAAAGGTCGATTGTATGACCGTAAGGGCACTAAGCGAGATGTGGAGTTGCCTCGCCCTGATCCGCCATTGGTGAGTCGACCGTTTCGGGTTGAAACTCTACGGTCAGAGATGGATGCGACTTATCAAATAAGTCGAGAAGCAAGGGATGTCATGATCGACAATGTTTACAACGGATTGGGTGGAGTCGATGTTTGTCTAAATCGACAAAGAGCACGTGAAAATGCACGTGCCAATTTTGTGTATTGTACAGATGAAGAGATTGACAACATGAATGTTGAAGATCTTTGAATATATGCAAAGAATTGTCGCAATGGTTTTCAAGACCTAATTCTTCATGAGGAAGAGGGCACGGGAATGGTATGTGTTAATGACCTTAGGGTTCAATTATTTTAACATGTATACATGTGTACAATTTGTAATAAATACATGTGTATGTACATGTATACATTTATTTGTATGTGCATTAATCTAACAAAAATGTATCATTATATGTTAAAACACCATTTGCAGTTGTCACACATGATGAATGATGAAAATGTTAATATCACGTTCGGGACCTCTGGTTCAAACAATGCAGATGGGTCTCACCATCAAGATATGTTGGCAAATGTTAGTGTTTTTTAAGTGATATTTTAAAATAAATAATTGTGCACACATGTACATGTATGTATATATAATGATAAAATGTTTTAACAGATTCTGATTCCGTCCGATGTTTTTGGGATGGCGGTACCTTCTTCTTCCTTGGGAGATGTACCTTCTACTTCCTTAGGAGATGAGCCACAAGTATGGACAGTTTTTCAGTTTTAAAATTTATGTTTAAGTTATATATATATATATATATATATATATTCCACCTCAAAAAGTTCCATAAAAAATTGAGATATATATATATATATATATATATATATATATTGAGTTATTTTATATTTTTTGAATTTAGGTTTCTATAGAATATTTCTTTAATCCATGGACTCTAGCGACGGAGATAGGAACATCCACACCATTTCAACCATTTGAAAAAGTTGTCTAACTTTTTTTTTAATATTATTGAAAATAAGCTTATATATGTACACATGCATTTTCATTTGAATTTTTTTAATATATATATATATATATATATATATTTAATTGTACATGTCTATTGTACAGTTTACCGTTGCAGATGTTCCTATGGGGGCGAAACCTGTTGATCAAATGGAGAGGGAACCTCATGATGATTTTTTTGTTATATTTTGTGTTTTACATGAAGTTCTATATATATTCTCACTCATTTTTAAAACATCAAATTTTAATATTCAAGTACATGTGCATTGTGTATGTAGGTTTCCCATGCTTCACATGATAGTGCGTGGATTGAGACCCTGATAGGAAAGACGCTAGATCCATCTCTATTTGATGGACATGATTTGTAGATTTGATTTCAAGATTTAGATAGTCTTAAATTTTCTTTTTTATATATTATCTAGATGCACTGTCATATATATATATATATATATATATATATATATATATAACTTGATACAGTTTGATACTTGTGAGATCTACAATTTTTGGACATATTTTATTACAGTGTTAATATAATTTGTTTTGTTCTAAAAAGTTAATTTTTGGATTGTTTTAGTACTTTTGGCATGTGAATGTGAAGCAATGTTGTTATATAATTTGTTTGGTTTTTAAAACTTTTTTGGATAATTGAACTACTAGTAATGTTGTCATCTATAAATTAATGTTGTCATATGAACTACATTTGACATGTTATGTAATGATGTGTTATAATTTTTTTGTTTTTAAAATTTAAGTTTTGGATGCTTGGAGTACATTTGGCATGTGATATAATGTTAAATGTTTTTATTGAATAGTTGAACTATAACTGGCATGGCATGTGAAGTAATGTGAAGTAATGTTATGTATGATATAATCAAAAAGTTTTTAAAACTCAAGTTTTGGATGGTTTCAATCTACATTTCGCATGTGATATTTAATGTTTTAATGTTGCACGATATATAATCAAAAAGTTTTTAAAACTTAAGTTTTGGATGGTTTCAATCTACATTTGGCACATGTGGTATAATGTTAAATGTTTCTATTGGATAGTTGAACTATAATTGGCATGGCATGTGAAGTAATGTTGCACGATATATAATCAAAAAGTTTTTAAAACTTAAGTTTTGGATGGTTTCAATCTACATTTGGCACATGTGATATAATATTAAATTTTTTTATTGGATAGTTGAACTACAATTGGATGGCATGTCAAGTAATGTTGTGATATAATCAAAAAAAATTTAAAACCCAAGTTTTGGATGGTTGAAGTACATTAATCATGTGAAGTAATGTTGTGATATAATAAAAAAAAAATTAAAACTAAGTTTTGGATACCATTTTAATCTACATTTAATGTAAATCCCTTTAATTTTGATTTAATGTTAAATGTTTTAAATGTAAATCCCTTTAATTTTGATTTAATTTTAAATTTTTTAAATGTTTTGTTATAATGTTAAATGTTTTGATCTAATTTTTTTATGGTTTCAATCTACATTTGGCCTATGGAAGACCCCATGCGTAGAAAATGGACGCATTGCAAAAGGGGAGGTGGGGGTAGGGATGGAGGGGGAAAGAGTGTTGACTTTCACCCTCCTCTTTCCATCCATGAAAAAGGTAGCCACCCTCCTCCAGCAAGCAATGAAGCACAATTTCACTTCACGACCGCTATGTTCAGACCGTGAATTACGACGATCATTTCCATCTCTTTTCAGGAGGAGCCGCAAGATGAAGGTGCTTATAGTTCTAGGAAGTGGTGCAGAAAGTCCACCATCCCAACCCATTAGCCTGATGACACCATGAAGTTAGCAGCTCTTCCAGTCAAATCCGGCTCGACGAGCTCCAGTGACGATGGCGCAAGTAGCGACAGTTCCTCCCAGCACTCCAAGGGAGTAGATGATGATCCAGAGGACTACGGTTGTCTAATTGTGGAGTAGAATCCTCCTACACACATTGATAGCTAGCCTGATGCCAGGTCCTCTTTAGATTTTTCCCGATTATGGGCAGCCCCTTTTCTATTTTTTTGATTCAGACCCCGTCTCCTATTGACTAGTTAGGCAACCCAGGAGACGGGTCTCGTTATGTACATTATGTTCATTATAGTTATATATATGTAAATAATTTAATTTGTATTTAATGTTAAATGTTAAATGTTCTGATCTATGTTTCAGATGGTTTAAATCGACATTTGGCCTAGATGGAAGACTCCCAAGTGAAGTATTGTTTTGATTGAATAAAAAAGAGTAAAGAAGTATGTGTATATGTAAATCCCTTTAATTTTGATTTAGTGTTAAATGTTAAATGTTTTGATCTAAGTTTTGGATGGTTTCAATCTACATTTGGCCTAGATGGAAGATACTCCTATTTGAAGTATTGTTTTGATATATTCAAAAAGATTAAAGTAGTTATATGGAAATCCCTTTAATTTTGATTTAATGTTAAATGTTAAATGTTTCAAGATATAACATGTTAAATGTTTTGATTTAAGTTTTGGATGGTTTCAATCTACATTTTTCCTAGATGGAAGACCCCCATGTGAAGTATTGTTTTGATTTAATCAAAAAGAGTAAAGAAGTAGTTATATGTAAATCCCTTTAGTTTTTATTTAATGTTAAATGTTAAATGTTTTGATATAATGTTAAATTTTTTGATCTAAGTTTTGGATGGTTTCAATCTACATTTGACTTATATAGAAGACTCCTATGTGACTTGTATTGTTTTGATTTAATCAAAAAGTTTTTAAAACTCAAGTTTTGGATGGTTTAAGTACATTTGGCATCTTAAGATTTCTTTTGATCTCTACATAGTCTTGTTTGAGTGAAAATTTTTCCAATAGGAAGAACATAGCTTTTCAATGCAAAGAACCATGTCTCAATTGAGCTCTAATTGATAAAATAGTTTAAAGAAGTAGATATATGTAAATTATCACTTTAATTTTGATTGGAAATATAAGAAGTACATATATGTTTGTTGAATTTGGGTCAATGTCATTAATGCACTCAAATAGGTAGCCTTGTTGATTTATAATTTGGTAAATTGATGACATTCAGTTAATTGCATTTTAGAACATAGAACATATCCCACCATTGGACAGACAAATTTTGTACTAGATTTTCAATCAGGAACAGAGATGTGGGTCAAATCCCACCAAAAGATGGAGAAGTGCTCTGAGTCTCTTGTTTGAAAGGAATCTTCGTACAAAACTATACTGTGGATGATTTATTTACATTGCATGAATACTTTTTACCAGAAAAGCTCACAAGAGAAATTGGGCACATTTAGTTCGTGTATATATCCAACACGTGCAACATTTTTCATCAATGCACATAGAAAAACTACTTTTCAGTTAAAATTGCATTCTAGAACATATATATTGAGTACATCTAAATCATTTTTCATCAATGCACAGAGTAAAACTACTTGAACAATTAATTTCGTTCTAGAACATATATATCCAATATGTAAGTAACATTTTTCATCAATGCACATTGAACATATCCGACCATTGGACAGAGAAATTTTGTACTAGATTTTCAATAAAGAATATAGATATGGATCAAATCCCACCAAAAGTCGGAGAAGTGCTCCGAGTCTCTTGTCTGAAAGGAATCTTCATACAAAACTATATTGTGGATGATTTATTTACATTGCATGGATAATTTTTACCAGAAAAGCTCACAAGAAAAATTGGGCACATTCAGTTCGTGTATATATCCAATACGTGCAACAGTTTTCATCAATGCACATAGTAAAACTACTTGAACAATTAATTTCATTCTACAACATATATATCCAATATGTAAGTAACATTTTTCATTAATGCACATTCAACATATTTGACCATTGGACAAACAAATTTTGTACTAGATTTTCAATCATGAATAGAGATGTGGGTCAAATCCCACCGAAATTTGGAGAAGTGCTCCGAGTCTCTTGTTTGAAAGGAATCTTCATACAAAACTATACTACGGATGATTTATTTACATTATGGATACTTTTTACCAAAAAATCCAACTAGTTTTTCATCAATGCACATAGTAAAACTACTTGAACAATTAATTTCATTCTAGAATATATATATATATCCAATACATGTAACATTTTTCATCAATGCAAATGTATAGAAAATCTACTTTCAGTTGATACTAGGGCACGTGCATGTACCAAAACAATTTGTACATGTGCAAACACTTGCACAAATAACATAAGCAGCTCAATTTTTAGTTGAGTACTAGAAGTTTTAAAACATATTTAATCCAAAGAGAATAAGTTGTTGGGCAATTCAATGAAAAAAATTCCAATGGAATTCCATCTTCAATAATCTGTTCATGATCGGATTTTGACATTTTCCATTTATTAATTTTTTGTTTTTCTTTGATTGAACCTCTATCAACTTTATGCGTGCTACACACACCAAGTGACTATATTGACAACTTATGGAATTAGGTTCATAGTCTTCAAAGTAAACAAAGTCCCCACTCTGATTAGTTTGTCTGGAAAAATAACCTTTTAGTATAATAGATCCTCTGTCATATTGAAATCCGTGATCATTATAGTTTTGTAATAATTTCCTTTTTAGTTCAGTGCAATGCATCAAATAATACTTAACATTTTCATTGTTGTCAATAGGTGAAATTACAGCAAAAGCATCTCCTGCACAATAAAACAAACTTAACAAAATTATACATATTTAAATTTATTTCTAGATCTTTAAATCATTAGAAAGCAATTCAAATGTTACCTTCTCTACAAGATCAGAAACTCGATCACCATCGGATGATATTTTAGTTTCCTCTGATTGCATTTCTTCAAACATTGCAACAGACTTTTTCCCTTTGTATTTAGCTTTGTATGTTTCCAATATTTTACATACATTTTGTTTTCATAAACGTCATTACATTTTGTGTTGTCTATGCAAACATCACAAAAACAATAATGTTTTCTTTTATCCAATGCAAACACATTTCTGGATGACTTTGTTTTAATTGAATGCAATTTTCGAGTCCCTTTTATTGTTTCAATGTCATTTCCAATTGATTTATCTACATCTTCGATCCTAATATGCCAGAAAAACCTTTCTATGGAAAATTAAAAGAAGAATTTGTAAATACGATATCAAAATAAAATCAAAGATAATCATTGCACGATAAATGTACAATGTTTAAAATTCAATTTCCAATAAAAATTAAATTGAATGTACCTTCGCACTTCCCTTGATGGGTTAGTCTCATGGATTAGAGAAGCGATGCACCATTGAACAAATTCTTTAGCGTTCACAAGTTGGCTTGCAGAGGGGTTCATTTGATATCTTCGAAGTGCCTATTTTATTCATGCTCCTACACCGTCATGTTCTCCTTTTCCATGGCCAATCTCAAATAAATTCCAACAATGTTTAATGCAGGTTTTCTTCTGAAGACAATAGAACCAAAAGAATGATCGTGCAGATTTGAATTGAGTTGCGCATCTGTCTGACCATATCCAATGTTCATTGAATGTTAGTCCATGATTTTTCAAGGAATCATAAATTTTTCCAAAACAATGTGCTACAAAATATGTATCACGTGTATGATCGTCACTGATATAAAAGTGATATTCTTTAATGATATGTTAATTTTCAGTCATAATTTCTATATGATCGATGTTTTTTTCAACATGTATATATAGAATATGGACGAGAATGGAGACTTGGTCAGAATGATAGTATTCACTATAAATTTCTTTTGTGGAAAAAATGTGTAGTTTTTTGCAAAATCAATCACTGACAAAATGGTCCCTGGTGGAAAAAATTCACGAGATTTTTTGAATCGCAAGTCTTGCCATCGAGCTCTATGGGAACGCTTGGTGTATTTGTAAATTTCTGCCTCAAACATTCTCAAAAAGTCTATGTTGTAGAGGTAAATCCCCTCTGTGGATAGAGGCGATCCCTACTAGCCCAGATCGGGTCTAGTAACAATCAAACATGCTACAACACAAGCTCCTAATTGCAAAAATCAAAGTGCGATAGAAGGCCTACCTCAGGTCCAACGCTGTTGTCATTTCAGAGAGGATAGTGCTCTTGATCCCTTGCTTTGACAGGTCACAATTCCACCACTTGACGCGATCGAACACCTACACGTACAAGAAACACGACGAACATACGAGTGTAAAATCATATAATTGCAATTATGTGTCAGTCAGAGAGGACACAACTCATAAAAAAACATGAACAATACGAGTGGAACTATAATCGTAGTCACTTATATTAATGAAACAAAGGATGATACAACCTGGCTCTGACGCTGAAATCCTCCTTCAGTGGGTCTTCAGTGGAATACGTCTCGGTAAAGCTTGTCAGGAATAGGTACAAGCCTCTCTCTTTGATCGTCAATCTCCTTGCTATGGATTTGGCACTATGAGGACTATCAAAGCTCTTGCAGCATTCTTTAGGCTATGAAGGCTCTTTGAGATTAGCTTGCAAAGGGAAATGGCAAGCTTATATAGATGGTGGAAGAGGAGTTAGGATCCCTACAATCATGGGATTGGCCCTATCCTCAAGGAAGCTTCCATGAGAGGTGGAAAACTACTTCCTCTACATGGAAATCCGAAGCCAAATGTCCCAACTCAATTTAGAGACTAGTTCAGGAGTTGGTTAGAGTCAATCTTCCGCCATTTATTTTTAAAAAACAACCTTTATTAAGCTTGGCGTGAGTGCGACTCTGAGACAGAGCACCAATTGGCACGCCTTCTTTGAAGAATTTCCCCCATTGGCACATGTATAACACAGGCTAGTCGCACCAAGGATGAAAAGGATATTTTTAGGGTTTTTCACAAGGATATGTCTTCAGGGGAATGAAAGTCCATGTCTAGGGGAATGCCATGAAAGAGTTTTCAAGTTATGTCACTGCTCACAGGTCACATAATCAGCCCTCCAATGTGCGGGATGGGGAATTGTAGGGATGGTGACAAATTCTTGTGTAACAGATGCCCCCTAAAGCATGAGGCCCGAAAGAGAGAGAGGGGTGAAATTCTTTACGAGAACGTGTCCAACCGAAAACACTACCGTCGGAAAGCCTGCGCAGAGAAGTACAACTGATATCTCAAATACATGATATATGTGGTATGGGGGTAGCCATCCATAACAGAGTATACAATAATCCAGATCCAAGGTATGGACGCAACCATCCAGTGAGGATCAATAAATAGCCTTAGGTATGGTCGCAACCATCCAATGAATGAGTCATGTAACTAATCATAATAATCCACAAAATCGCATCCTGGATTCTAAACAGACGAAATCCAGGGTCTTTCCCTCCATATCGACCCAAACAAAGTACAAGTTCAAGCATGCGAATAAGTGAGCTGAAGTCGAACATGCAAGAACATGGTCTGATTACCAGCCAATGATGAAATTTGTTTAATGAACGCGAGAGGTACCACCAATAATGACAATGGCCCTCAAGGTACTATAGGTACAATCTACGACATGTGAATCAATGAGCTGGTGTCGAACACCCATAGAATCACTTGATTGGAGGCCAGTGATGAAACCTCACATCGAACACGAAGAACCTACCATTGATGCATGCAAGCTCCAAGGTACCAAAAGGGGATCTCTAGATCATCTTCATGTATAATGATCTGAAGTAGACAGGAAGTGACCTTGATCGAAGGTGGGCCATAATGTTTCCCACATCATCGACACGAGATAGAGGAACAGAATATATTTTTGAATCAAGATCAGATGAGAATCAGAGGAAGGTTGAAACTTGTAGAGGTCAACTTCTCTTGAAGATATCGGTGGCACGATAGTGGATTTGGCAGTATTTGACATCAACAGATCAGAGGTCATGATGACGAGGCAAAGAGCAGATGAGAGGTCAAAAGGGATCACCCAAACCCACGGAGGCAAGTGAAAAACAAGATGAGATGTCCCCAACTCGACACGAATGTAGACAAGTGTCATGTTCAAGAGCAACATACTGCCGACACGAAAATGATGTTGGTTCCATTTTTCCCCAACATTTATGGCGAGTACCTCTTTATTTTTACACAAGCTTGAAGAGGATACCATATGCTTGTCATATAAATTCATCCTTCGGATGAATCCATCCTAGTACATCTAATGAGTCCTAGGAAGGAGAAACTCGAATAACGTCATGATTGACAATTTCCGATGTCATTTAGGTTTAACGAGTCTGACAAAGGAAGAACTCGGCATCTTTTCATGTTTAGAGAGTTTGAAAATACAGTAGAAAATTAAACTCCAACGGTCCCTTTTCGTAAGTAGTTCCTCAGATCCGAAAAGGTAGAAAACGATATCTGAGGAAACCTCCTAGTCGCAATAGGCTAGGGTATTCCTTTTTCGTAAATAATCTATCCCAGCCCAAAAAATGGGTAAATGTATACGGGTAGATGTCGTTTCGCAGCCACTTTAATGAGATCAAAACGACAAGTGACTCGACAATCTTTTCATGTTTAGAGAGTCAGAAAAGAGCTAAAAGATGACTCCTCCTGGAGGAATGAGTGGTATAAAGGGTAGCTACTGGTTCCGATAATGGTGGAACTGCTCAGAACAAGTAAAGGTTAAGAGGTTGGCTAACAAGACCACTCATCGCAGCGGTTCCTCAGGAATGGGTAAAACAACCAAGTGAAGGCATATGATCGGCCAAGCAGATAGTGACAATGGAGTGAGAAAACCAAGGGTTATCTGGAAAAAATAGGCTGATAAAATGGCAATCACAAATGGTAAAATGGGAAAGGTTTCATTTTTACACAAGCTTGAAATCAGGAAACTCTGCTTGAAGTTGGTTTCATTTTTGCACAAGCTTGAAACAGAGATAAATTATGCTTGAAACCGGTTTCATTTTTACACAAGATTGAAACGAAAACAAACTATGCTTGAAAAAGTAAGCATGCCCCCAGCATGGTCACTCAATTCGAGGTACATGCCCCCCAAGCTTCAATCCATATAAAAGGCAGATGGAGTGAAGGTTCAAGTTACGAGATCAAGAGAAAGGCTCGACTGGGATTTTACGAGATCTTAACAAAGACTCGAATTGAACAGGAAAGTGTTTCATTATTTTAATGAGGTTGACACATTAAAAGAACTATCCTGAGGACACCTTGTTTCATGGTTTAAGGAGCTTGACACAAGACAAGGAACTCTGCTCCCAAACCTTGTTTCATTTCTTAAGGAGATTGACGCAAGACAAGGAACTCTGCTTCGACGACCTTGTTTCATTTTTAAAGGAGCTTGACAAAAAAATAAACTATGCTCCAACCAGCTTATTTAATTTTTTAAGGAGCTTGACACAAGACAAGCAACTCTGCTCCAACCAACCTCATCATAATGAACAAGAAGTCATCGCTTCCAAGAGTTCGACTCCCGATGGAAGGAAAACATCCTGGAAGTGAGGACCCAATGCCCCTAGCACACTATGCATGATGGCATCATCACTGAGCACAGGCACAGGGTAGGTAGCCACATAGTTTACCTAGGGTGGGTCAGATAAAACGAGTGGATAAAAACCAGGAAGGGATGATGGTGGGCCAGATTCCACATCAGGACCACAAAACAAAAGCTGATCAATGGTCACGATCCATCCTTCATGCGAAAAACGGACCACATGAAAAAGTGAGGAGACAAGCACTCCCATGGCATAGGTGTAATCGCACCCCAAGAGTAGATTGAAATGAAAGGGGCCTGGAATAACCATCACGTCCATAAGGATGATTTTACCTCCCAAAGTAACATGTAACCTTGGAAGGATCCCTAACGGTTGACTCGTTCTTCTGTTAAACGCCAACATATTCTACGTAACAGGCGCAAGCGGCGGCGAACCAAAAGCTTGCTAGGTAGTCGAGGATAAAATACTAACATATGCACCTTCATCTATAATGGTGCTGGGTACGACCAGACCAAAAGCCTGTACCGTGATCTCGAAAGGCACATAAGACGGAAGGCAGTATCCTACGAATCGATTCTAATCAAAGGAAGCGACCAAACTAATTGGAGGGGCTACCATTGAACCGAGATGTTCTTCCCCTGGTGTTACGATAGAAGAAGGAGCATCCTCCACTACCTCCATTTGGAAGGTGGGAGGGGAATCCTCTGGGACATCCACCACGGGAGGTGAAGGAGAAGCTTCTTGACATATAGGGACAGGAGAATCTTTCTCCAAGTCTGAAGAATCTGAAGAAAAAAAAAGAACATGAGGGGTGTGAGGTCCACTCTCAATGGAAAAGACCTGGTGTACTACAAATGGGGCTAGTTCAACCGATCCCATGACCAATGGTTGGTCAAGGACGGATTCTTGAATTAGAATTTCCGAGGGAGCGTGATTGACCAAGGATGACTCTTGACCAATCGTAGCATCAGCTGGTGGAGGACTCAAAGAAATTTGTCTATAACCAGCCGGGAGGCATGGTGTAGATATGGTTGCGTTGTCCAAGACTCTTTTGGCTTCATCCATATAAGGACAAAGGTGAATGGCATGGTGCCCTTCACACAACTTACAGGGGCTGGTAATCTTACCCTGCTTCTTAGGAGCCTTACCAACACCAGTTGAAGACGTGCCCCCAACTTGACTCCTGGAAGCCAAAGGCAACGACGGATGACTGCTGGACCATGCTTTGAGCACCTTGGGAATGCCAGGGCAATCTTGAAGAAGATGGTCTCCCATGCACAACATGCAAGGGAACTTGACTTTCCGTGGAGGGTTGGGAGGTTTATCAAGAGGAGATGTTTCAGAAGCAATAGCTGCGGCCTTAGCCTCTCTCTTATCAGAATTCTTCTTCTTTGTCTTCTTTTTCTTCTTCTTAGCCACCTGGTTACTTGAATCCAGACTTTCACTAGGCGAAGTAGAAGAGGAAGACGTAGAAACAGGCAAAGAAGGGGAGAGGTCCACCTTGGAATCAACATGATGTTGTTCAGGCAGAGGAACTGATTGAATAGTAGTCGAGGCACTCGAGACCATAGAGGTTGAAAACAACCAAACAGGAAACCCAACAGTTAACCCAGGAAGGGACAACGTTGCCATGTAAGGAGCACCAACATTCCCAAAAGGAGGGAAAGGACCCGGATTCCCATCAGAGGGGATTCCTTGGTTGGTGAACTCTGGAAAAGTTGCCATCAACAACTCAAAACCGCACACGAGCTAAAAACCAAGGCACACAATCAAATGGCCAACAAGCAAGATCTAACAGGGCATGTGATCGCGGGTAATTTATTTTACGACATTGAAACTTAGAAACTTCACCGTTCATGTTTTAAGAGTCGAGAAACGGATGAAAGATGACTCTATCTCTTTCAGTTTTGAAGTAAGCATGAAAGGACAAGTGATTGGTGACCTTTTCAAATTTAAGGAGTGAGATAAGATCAAAATGACTGCTCAGGAGTACTAGGCCAAGGGTTTACCAAATAACCGTGAACTGCAATATACACCTTGGTTTCAAAATGAAAGAGAAATCAACCAAGGACTTGACGTACGTCTAGGAAATCTCCCCGAATGTTGTTTCCGGTGTATCACGGGTATAGGGAGGAAGACTCAGCTTCCTATGGATAAAGGATAGAAACCTAGTGGTGTCTCCCTTTATATACATGACGGTACGAGGAGCACAAGTCCATACTAGCGCTGTCTAAAGCCAAGAGGTGAACGAAAGCTACTATGTTTAAAGACGCCGGAACACGTCTCTAGCCTAGACCTCTAAATATTTCATTAATGTTTCAATGCTACCTTACTGTAAATTGAATAAATTTTAATCTTTATCTTCAATTACGTTTCAATTTCAAGGCCCTAGAAAATGTCATCTGACAATCTCCTATATGCAACTACATGAGAAAAGGAAACTTTGCAATTCGATGAATGCTATCTAGTAAAGGGAAGAGCTTCAAACATTGATGCAAAAAACAACAACACTGCGAACAAAATCCTTCCCAACTAGATGACTTTCACTATCCAAAAGTAATCTCAAACATTCAACGATGTGAATAATGCAATGTAATCTATGCAAAATCCTTTTTTTAGAAAACTATGCAATTGTAATCTATGCACAATTTCATTTTTATTTCGAAATGAGAAGAATGCACTCAATGCATTTTTTGATGAAATGAGAATCTACTTAATTCATGCTTTCAATGAAAGAGAATGCACTCAAAGAGATTATTAGCTTTCAATCATTAAACAATGTGATCTAAGTTCAATGATGGATCTCAAAAAATACTTTTCGATGCAATGTGATCTAATGCATTTAAATGAAAAGAAAACTTTGAGACGAAAACTAAATGAACGCAAATCTTCTTAATGAGGGATGAAGGAAAAAGGGATGCAAACAAACACTAAGAATCCAATCATTGTTTCAAAACACTTTGTAAAGAAATTCCTGAAAAGGTGACAAAACACAAAGAGGACTTCCAAAGCATGAGATCAAAACAAGGCATTCATTCCCTTTTACATCAAGCAATCATGGAGAGAAGACATTTCAATCAATGAGCAATGTAATCTATGCTTATACAGTGAAAATACCGGAAGGGAAAGACACACTGGTGAAGAATTTAGGGAAAAAATCTCAATTTTCACACACCCTGAAATTGGCACGACTTTATCATTGACAACTAGCGCCAACTGGTGCGACTTGCTCACTAACAACTAGGGCCAATGGAAAATTGGCATGGGTTGATAACTAAAAACAAGCACCAACGCCTGAAAATGAAAAAAACAAAGAATTTCTCCTAACCAAGACCAGACTCACCACTTCAAGCAAAATCTCCAAGACTCAAATGAACCATGTAATCTAGGCTCAAAGTGAGACAAAGCAAAATTCGAATGAAGAAGAAACCAATCACTCATATAACTCAATAAAACGACAGACAACCACCAAACGAATGCAGAGAAGAAATCACAAAGTTGACTGAATAGATAGAAACCACAAACTCCCAAGGGAGGCTCGACGCACAATAGCACCTAGATGCCCTAGGGCTAGAATGTAAAATCGATAGAAACGGGCAAAAAACCAAAGGAAGAAGGTCACAGTCAGTCAAACAAGGCTCTAGAACACTCAGGAGGTCGAAAAAAAGAAACCAAAACCACAGATCAAGCTTAGAAAGCTCAAAACCAAGCAAACCCTAGCACCTTTCAGCATTGGCGCGATTGTCAGGCTGAAACTAGTGCCATAATAGGATTGGCGCGGGTAATACACTGGCAACTTGTGCCAATTGGCGTGACTGTCAGGCTATTAAGTGCGCCAGTCAAGTTTGCTATGAAAAAATAAAAATAAGCAATCCAAGAAGCAGACCAGTGATGTTGGGGCTCAAACCAAAAGCCAATCTCACGAAAAGAGCCATCCAAAAGAGCTGATCAAGTAGGCAAAGTCAAAAATCGATCGAAAGACAAGACAATACTCCAAGTTTTCAGTTCATAAACTAAACTGGAGATTGAGTGAAGCAGCATTCATTTACTTTCGCTAATGCAAATCAAGAGCATTTCGAAGGCTATCTGGCTAACTTCAAGCTCTGTCTGTAGTTTATAAAGCAAACAACAAGCTAACTCCCTAGCGGAGTGACCAATTGTTATAGAGGTAAATCCCCTCTGCGGACAGAGGTGATCCCTACTAGCCCAGATCGGGTCTAGTAACAATCAAACACGCTACAGCGCAAGCTCCTAATTGCAAAAATCAAAGCGTGATAGAAGGCCTACCTCAGGTCCAACACTATTTTCGTTGCAGAGAGGATAGTGCTCTCGATCCCTTGCTCCGACATGTCACAATTCCACCACTTGAAGCAATCGAACACCTGCACGTACAAGAAACACGATGAACATATGAGCGTAAAACCATATAATTGCAATTATGTGTCAGTCAGAGAGGACACAACTCATAAACAAACATGAACAATATGAGTGGAACTATAATCGTAGTTGCTTATATTAATGAAACAAAGGATGATACAACCTGGCTCTAATGCTGAAATCCTCCTTTGGCAGGTCGTCAGCGGAATACGTCTCGGTAAAGCTTGTTGGGAATAGGGACAAGCCTCTCTCTTCGATCGTCAATCTCCTTGCTATGGATTCGGCACTATGAGGACCATCAAAGCTCTTGCAGCATTATTTAGGCTATGAAGGCTCTTGGAGATTAGCTTGCAAAGGGAAATGGCAAGCTTATATAGATGGTGGAAGAGGATTTGAGATCCATACAATCATGGGATTGGCCCTATCCTCAAGGAAGCTTCCATGAGAGGTGGCAAACTACTTCCTCTACATGGAAATCCAGAGCCAAACGTCCCAACTCAATTTAGAGACCAGTTCAGGAGTTGGTTAGACTCAATCTTCCACCATTTATTTTTAAAAACAACCCTTTATTAAGCCTTGCGCTAGTGTGACTCTGAGACAGAGCGCCAATTGGCACGCCTTCTTTGAAGAATTTCCCCGATTGGCATGGGTATAACACAGGCTAGTCGTGCTAAGGATGAAAAGGCTATTTTTATGTTTTTTCACAAGGATATGTCTTCAGGGGAATGAAATTCCATGTCTATGGGAATGCCATGAAAGTGTTTTCAAGTTATGTCACTGCTCACGGGTCACAGAATGAGCCCTCCAATGTTCGGGATGGGGAATTGCAGGGACGGTGACAAATTTCTGTGTAACAGTCTATCACAAAAATTTCGTCTTCTATTAATTAAATTCTTTTAACACTATTTGCACCTTGAATCGATGTATCGATATATTCATATCTCTTCCATTTCACTTTCATGTTGGAAAATGATTGATCATTTATATCAGTATGATATTTGTTTTGAAATTTAGTCAAATTTCCACAATCATCGCATTTTTTACCACCAACACATTTCTTTTTGTAAAAGATTTCATCGCTTTCTCTTTCACATAGAATTTTAGATATGAAATCACAGATAGTGGAAGGAGGAGGCGAATCCTTCCATAATGTTCTACCAAAATCAAGGAATGTCTCATAATATGAATAAAATTCCACATGATAATGGCAACAACAAGTGTCGCGTACGGTGATAGGTTTTACATACCATGGTTTTTGTTGAACAAAAGCACTGATTGAAACATGAATTTGACGATTCTCTTCCTTGAACTTGTTGAATAACTCTATCTGAGTGGTTTCCAAGAAATATTTTTCATGTTCTTCATACTAATTTCATGTTATTCTTCTTCACACCACATGCCTTGCAGTTGGTGAAGCACGCGAATTGTTCTTCCAATATTCATATATTATTTTTTTAACATTTTCTCCAAGTCTATCTTTGTATGGTTGCCTACAAATAGCTCTCCAACAAGCGATTTCATCATTTACATCTACTTGCAGCCGAAATTTCCAATGTTTGTGCAAATTTTTTCGCGAGGTTCCTAATTCTCATGCCATAGACGTTACCAAATGATTATCTTTAGTACTTGATGAAACCATTGCCATATGTATTCCTCTATGTACAATTAAAACATTTTTTTCTCTAGATCTCTTAATTGAACTTATAGCACTACTTATACTTTGTATCACATCTTCATTTTTTTATCTTTGGTTGATTTTCGAATACCCAGTAGTGTCGTAGCTTCTTTTAGTTTCCTTAATGATATCAGACCTTTCAACATTTGAGCTTGAACTGTCACCCGCTCATTTAAGAAATACTTTTTAAAAATGTAGTTAACACGATATCATATAACCTGGTCAGGTTTTTTTATCTCGATATGTGTGAGTGTCAACATTTTCTAACATCTCATCATCTACACTGATTTCATCTGTACATATTCGAAAAAATAGTACATAATAAGTTTACATATGAACAATAAATTAGTGACACTAGCTACATTTTTTAACACTCCCTCTTAACCAGGGAGGTCTTCATAATTACATATAGACAAAAATACATGGAATATCTCGAATGATATTATCCATGAAGAGTCACAACACACACAATGCTACAAATTAGATACCTTACTAGGGTATTCTAATATTGTGGGAATAAGGTGTGTTCGAAGATTTAGCCACTCTAAACATTGTTAGGCTTTAGATTTATGTTGAGAAAAATACTGAGAGGGGGGGGGGGGGGGTGGATCAATATTTAGAGCTGACTGACAATTTTTAGTTTTCCTTTCTCTTAAAACCATATGTTACATTACTGCATCTAACTTGTATGTCCAGAGATTTTATTATGTCTTATTCATTCCTCAGATAAGCAGTAAGCATGAACAGAAACAACAGAACAAACCATCAAACATAAGCAACACATATGAACACCAGGATTTAAGGTGGAAACCCAATTCGGGAGAAAACCACCACTGCTATTGTCTCAGTCTTCAATATTTATTATAAAGAAAACTTCTTACAATTTTATGCTAGTGCAAACTCATACCAGCACACAGGCACCCACCTGCAGAAAGCTACAACCTTCTCTCATTTAGCAGCCTCTCTTAGAAGGGAGCTACAACCCCCTGCACTTGTTTACCAGCTTCCACTGGAAGGGAGCTACAACCCCCTCACTGAAGGCTTCGACCCTCAGATCTACTACGGACCACGTTTCATCCACTTCCACACAACATACCTTGCATCCATATTTATTTATTTTCTTCAGAGGTATATCCTTAATTCAAATTTCTCAGCAATCTGTTACCCATTCCATACAGATATACTTCAGAGTCAAGTATTAATTCACAACCCTTACTCATGCATACGTTCTTCATGATTTTGTCAGTCGATTAAACCAGCAATTAATCATCATCTGATCTAGAGATCTTGATCAATCATTATATTCATAGGTGCACCGTAGATTCAGATATATCAGAGTTTATTCATACATATATCTCTAAAAGAGATTTGTTTATTATCAACCCTTTCGCATGCACACAGTTCTTCATGATTCTCATCACCTTATATAGTTTTCTCCTTTATTAAAACCTTGGGTCAAAACCATTCAATTGCTAATGGTATTCCTGGATGGGGTAAAAATAGATAATTCAGCAGGGTTTCCATAACTCACATTGTTCTATTGATCTTGGTAATTAATTTAATACTTTTTAACTTAACTTTAGGATTAAGGTTAACCCTTCGCATTTTAACGCTTTCAAACAATATGGTAAACCTTTGACCCCGGGCCCAAAAATATATTCAATAGCCAATCAAATACGCGCATGGTACCATAGGTAAACTTCGCGCAAGTCCAGCGTCCGATCACTGTTCGATAGCAGGCTTTCAGATCAACGGCATATATGCATATCGCTCGACCTCTGATGTCGAACGTTAACATGTGATGGCCCGCCGTACTTTGGTTATTCTTCATGCACCTTCCTCATATAACCATCGCCCGATGGCTTCTCTCCAGATCAATTGTGCACAACAATATCGCTGGGCATCCTGGGTCGAACTATAACGCGCGATGGCGCACAGTGACAAGTGGTTTTCCGTAGGTCTCCTTGCCACATGTCGAGTGATTTATGAAATCGCTCCCAACTCCTCAAATACTGCTCACTCTGCATAGGTGGTGTGATGAAAACCGTAAACCACCTTCACTATTCACTCAATCATGGTTCCATTCTTCCACGCATGGTTCCATCCGTGATTCCAAAGGGTTAGTCTGGGTTTGCGCTATAACTCTGGTCTATCTTTGGTAAGATTTCCAATAATCAATGAACAAATGTAGTTCTCTTCCGACAGGATTTCCTTACAAATATTAACTCGAAACAATTCAATGTCATTTAGTCTTCAATTTTTCTATAATATATCAACCTTCCATTGCATGTTCAGAGTTCTATCCTGTCAAAGTTCCGCTTCTAACTGTACATTCAAGTTCGTGATTCTGCAAGCAAAAACATCATATCTCTGCAACCATTAATTCCTTTAATGGATTTGATTCCATCAGGGTGAATTACCATTTACTAGATCATTCACTTATTCTCTTATATTCGATGGCCTCTTTCTCTTACTCTGTCTCTGGACAATTCTACTTCAATTATGCATTCTACTTCTATTCACTGTCTCTGCGTTGTCTGCTGCCTTAGTTCCTTATCTGCCTTGCTTCCTCTCAGCTTCTTTTTTGTTCAGATGCTCCTTCTTTTCTACTTCCTTTGCCATAAATGACAACATTTCCAACAATCTCCCCCTTTGGAATTGATGGCAATGCTCTTCCTCTCATGGGCTTATAGACGCCCTTTGTTGCTTTTCCTCCCCCTTTGACATCAATGGCAAAGATTTTGATCAAGATCCTTTGAACCGACAATGCCATGCTCCCCTTGAGATCATGTTGCATCTTCAAACATAATATGACCAACAATTCATCCTTTTCATATGACCAATGCGCTCCCTTAGCTTGTGCATTCAGAGATGCCTAACAACACCTCACAACCAATTTAATCTTCTATATTTAAGTAGACTCGATCCTCTTCATGGAAGAGACTACTCCCAGTTTCTGTCTGAGATATTCGAACGCTTCCCTGGGTAGAGGTTTGGTAAATATATCAGCAACTTGTTCTTTGGAGGAAACATACTCCAATTTCACTTTTTGTTCAAGCACTTGTTCATGTAGGAAGTGATATTTGATGGGAATGTGCTTGGTCTTGGAATGCATAACAGGATTCTTTGAGATACTGATGGCACTTGTATTATCATACATAATGGAGATAGGAGGTGAACATTTGATTTGAAAGTCTTGTAAGGTTTACATCATCCAAAGAATTTGAGTGCAACAGGATGCGGCAGCCACATATTCTGCTTCTGTTGTGGATAAGGCAATAGAGCTTTGCTTCTTGCTGAACCAAGATACTAACCGGGGCCCCATATAAAATTCCCCACCACTAATGCTTTTCCGATAATCAACACTTCTAGCCCAATATGCATCAATGTATGCATGAAGAGTAAGATCAGCATTGTTTGGATACCATAGTCCAAAGTCTTATGTTCCTTGTAGATATTTGAATATTCTTTTCACAGCCTGAAGGTGAGACTCTTTTGGATTATCTTGGAATCGTCCAACAATCCCAACTGCATGCATAATGTCTGGTCTTGTCCCAGTGAGATAAAGTAGACTTCCTATCATAGATTTGTATTCTGGTTGATTCACCATGGGGGAATCATCATTAGAACTGAGATTACATCCGGTTATCATTGGTGTACTTACAGGTTTGCAATATTCCATGCCATACTTCTTCAAGATTTGCTTAAGATATTTTTCTTGTGATAAGAATATGCCATTTGTTGCTTGTTGCACTTGCAAGCCAAGAAAGAATGTTAGTTCCCCAAGTAAAGACATTTCAAATTCTTGCTGCATATCAGAAGAAAATTTATGACTCATAGACTCTTCATTACTTCCAAAAATGATATCATCAACATATACAACCACAATCAATAGTTTGTCATTTTCAGTTTTTGTGTATAAGTTGCTATCAGCAGACCCTTTTGAAAATCCTTGTTGATGAAGATATTTGTCAAGACGATAGTACCATGCCCTTAGAGCTTGTTTGAGACCATATAGAGCCTTTTTAAGTCTACAAACAAGTTTTTCATCATTTCCCAAAATGAATCCTTCTGGTTGTTCTATATAAACTTCTTCTTCTAAATCACCATTGAGAAAAGTAGATTTAACATCCATTTGATAAACTTTGATTTGTTGGAAGCTCGAAAAGGCAAGAAACATTCTTATGGCTTCAAGTCTGGCTATAGGAGCAAAGGTTTCTTCAAATTCTGTACCTTCTTGTTGAGCATACCCTTTGCACACAAGTCTAGCTTTATTTCTTATAACATCCCCATTCCCATTTAACTTGTTTTTGAATATCCATTTCATTCCAATGACATTTTTGTCATGAGGCCTTGGTACTAATTCCCAAGTGTGATTCTTTTCAATTTGATCAAGCTCTTCATTCATGGCTTGAATCCAACATTCATCTTTGCTAGCTTGACTGACATTGTGAGGTTCAATAGTGGACAGAAATGCCAAATCACTAGAAGATCCCATTAGAGTCCTTCTTGTTTGTACACCTGACCCCTTTTCTCCCAAAATTTGAGATTCTGGATGATTATTTTGAACATATCTAGATGGAGCCTTTTCAGAAAAATCATCTTCGGGTTCTTCATTGTGTTCACTATTTGTATCATTACTATTTGATGTAGAAGGATATATGTCATCATCATCGTCTTCATTTGTTGTTTTTTTTTCTTCTTTTGGAGCTGTTGGAGACTCATCAATAACAACATCAATACATTCAACAATCTTCCAAAGTCTTTTATTGTAACATTTATATGCTCTACTCCTAGAGGAGTAACCAAGGAGTATTCCTTCATTTGCTCTGGGTTCAAACTTGCTAAGTTTTTCATCATTATTTTTGATAAAGCATTTTCTTCCAAAAATTCTAAAATTTTTATAGTGGGAGGTTTACCATACCAAAGTTCATATGGAGTTTTATCACTATATACACGAACATGTGCCTTGTTGAGAATGTTTACTGCTATATGTGCTGCTTCTCCCCAAAATGTGTCAGGTGTTCCAGAATCATCAAGCATAGCTCTAGCCATTTGTTGAACTGTTATATTCATTCTTTTGGTAACACCATTTTGTTGTGGAGTGCCAGCTACATAAAATTGTCTTTTTATGCCATGTTGTTCACAAAATTCCAGGAATTCATCTAACGTATATTCTCCTCCTCGATTAGATCTGAGACACTTGATTTTTAGATTTAATTCATTCTCAACTAGTTCTTTGAAGATGTGAAATTTCTCAAATGTTTCATCTTTGTGTTTAAGCAGCCCAATCCAACACATTCTAGAGAAATCATCAACGAATAAGATATAGTATTCTTCACCACGTGGTGACTTTTTACTCATAGGTCCACATATGTCAGTATGAATGAGTTCAATAGGATTACTTGATGATCCTTCCTTGGCATTAAATTGTACTCTGGTTTGCTTACCGAATTGGAAAGATTTGCATATGATATTTTCAAGTAGAGTAATATTGGGAAGATCACGAACAACTTTAATTTTGCTTGATTTGTTGATTTGAGAGAAGATTAGATGCCCCAACCTTCTATGCCATAGCCAGTTTTCTAAATATTTACTCAAGTAACATTGTTCTTTGCAGTTCTTTAATACATACAGGTTTCTTGGAGTTCTTTTTCCTTTTATAATTGTTTTACTTGTATCAAGATCATGTACCACACATTCTTTTGAACTGAAGACAACTTCAGTTCCTTGATCACACATTTGACTTACACTTAACAAGTTATGCTTTAATCCATCCACATACATGAATTCATTAGCTTTCACCTTTTCTTTTAGAAAAACAGACCCTTTTCCCTTAATGACTGCAGGAGTATCATTTCCAAATGTAACATTCTTTTCCTTTTCTAGAGCACTATATGCAAGAAGTTTGGTTTTATTACCTGTCATGTGTCTTGAGCATCCACTATCAATGTACAATTGGTTTTCTTTATCTTCTGCAAACAACGCTATGCCACAATTTTCAACCTGTAATTCCTTCTTTTTCCATACTTTGGAGCTTGAAGGAACATGTTCTTTTGGCTGAACTTTTCTCCTGCATTCAGATTCTTCATGGCCAAAGTTATTGAAATAAGCACATTCAACTTCATTTTGAAGAGGAGAAAAGTTGTTATAGGTATTCTTATTTTTTTCAATATCAATCCTTTTCTTTCTTGCTTCTCTTGTCATGATAGTTTTATATGCTACACATTGAACAACTTTATGACCAAAATTGTGACATGAGAAACATTGTCCATTGAAGAAGAAATTTCTACGATCATAAAATATCCTTCTTGAAGTTGCCTGTTGATTGGTGTTTCTTTGAAAGATATTCTTGTTAGTGTTCTTTGAATTGAGATGAGCATGCTTTACCTGCAAATATTCTTTATTCCCTTGCTGAGTGGCAGCATGTTGTATACCAGCAATAGCTACTTTTAGATAATTTGGTGCTGAAGCCTAAGAGGATTCTCCGATATATCCAAGACCTGTCTTTATAAAGGGAGAATGTTGTACCTTGATAATCTCATCTAAGGTTTCAGATCCTTTAGCAAATCTAATATTCAAAGTCTTTACTTTATCAAGTTCTTTTCTTAGACTTACTACTTCACATTCTAATTTCTCATTGTGTTTCTCTTTTTCTTCAAGCTGATTTTTCAGAGTTTCTATGATTATTTTACTCTCTTCTAAGCAAATTTTGAGTTGATTGTTTTCATCAAGAAAATCATTGTCTTCTAGAGCATCCACAAAAGTATCCTTTTCTTCTCTAGATTATTTTTCAAATGCCATGAGAAGTCTAAGATCTTGTTCACATTATTCCTCACTATCAGATAACCCATCACTGTCTTCATGAGCATAGTAACTTTTTCTAGTGCTATAATGATTCTTATTCCTTCTTACTACTTCCTTCCCCTTTTTATGTGTTTCTTTATGAGGACACTTAGCAGCATAATGACCAACGCTTCCACATTCAAAACATTTGAACAGAAGCTTACCTCTAAACCGTCCTGTGCTAAGTTGAAGTTTCTTTACAAAGTTTATCTCATCTTCTTCTGAGATATATCCTGAACCTTCTGGTTTTTGTACTTCCTTCCCTTTTGTAGAAGTTCTAAAGACTGCTTCTTTGACTTCAGATGGTCCTCCTCTTCTCATTTCATATGCAGTTAGTATGCCATGAAGTTGCACCACAGTAAGATTTTGAATATCCTTCTTTTCTTCAAGAGAAGAAACTTTTGACTCAAATTTTGCCGTCAATGATCTTAAAATTTTCTCAACCAGAGTAGATTCGGTTATATTTTCTCCCAGATTTCTCATACGATTTACAATATCATCAAGACGTAAAAAGAATTTTGCAATGCTTTCCTCATTATCCATTTTTAGATTCTCATATTGAATTCTGAGAGTTTGGAGTTTAGCACTTTTTACCTTTGCATCACCTTCATAACTTAGAATGATTTTTTCCCATATTTCCTTTGCTATATTCAGCTGCATGACTTTGACAAATTCTGATTCAGTTAGACTTCCCAATAGAGCATTGACCGCCTTTGCATTGGTTTCATAATTATTTATTTCTGTTGAATCTGTTGTTACTACAACTGGATATTGATATCCTCCTTAAAAAATTGCCCATACATCTACTCCTACAGACTGAAGATACGATCTCATCCTTGTTTTCCAGAAGATTAAATTGTTTCCGTTAAAGAGCGGAGGCCTGATAGATGTTGTTCCATCTAGATTGCTCATTTTGCTTGATCTTCCTTCTAGCGGCTAAGATTTTTCAGAAGGACCTGCTCTGATACTAATTGTTGAGAAAAATACTGAGAGGGGGGCTGGTGAATCAGTATTTGAGCTGACTAACAATTTTTAGTTTTCCTTTCTCTTAAAACCATATGTTACATTACTGCATCTAACTTGTATGTCTAGACATCTTATTATGTCTTATTCATTCCTCAGCTACAACAGAAAAAACCATCAAACATAAGAAACACAAATGAACACCAGGATTTATGGTGGAAACCCAATTCGGGAGAAAACCACCGCTGCTATTGTCTCAATCTTCAATATTTATTATAGAGAAAAATTATTACAATTTTATGCTGGTGCAGACTAATACCAGCACGCAGGCACCCACCTGCAGAAAGCTACAACCTTCTCTCATTTACCAGCCTCTCCTGGAAGGGAGCTACAACCCCCTGCACTCGTTTAACAGCTGCCACTGGAAGGGAGCTACAACCCCCTCACTGAAGGCTTCGACCCTCAGATCTACTACGGAACACGTTTCATCCACTTCCACACAACATACCTTGTAGCCAAGTTTATTTATTTTCTTCAGAGGTGCATCCTTAATTCAGATTTCTCAGCAATATGTTACCCATTCCATACAAATATACTTCAGAGTGAAGTATTCATTCACAACCCTTACTCATGCATACGTTCTTCATGATTTCGTCAGTCGATTAAACCAAGAATTAATCATCATCTGATCTAGAGATCTTGATCAATCATTATATTAATAGGTGCACCATAGAGTCAGATATATCGGAGTTTATTCATAGAGATATCTCTAAAAGAGATTCGTTTATTATCAACCATTTCACATGCACACAGTTATTCATGATTCTCATCACCTTATATAGTTTTTGCCTTTATTAAAACCTTGTGTCAAAACAATTCAATTGCTAATGGTATTCCTGGACGGGGTCAAAATAGATAATTCAGTGGGGTTTCCATAACTCACATTGTTCTATTGATCTTGGTAATTAATTTAATAATTTTGAAATTAACTTTAGGATTAAGGTTAACCCTTCGCATTTTAACGCTTTCAAACAATATGGTAAACCTTTGACCCCGGGCCCACAAATATAGTCAATATCCAATCAAATACGCGCATGGTACCATAGGTAAACTTCGCGCAAGTCCAGCATCCAATCACCATTCGATAGAAAGCTTTCAGATCAATGGCATATATGCATATCGCTCGACCTCCGATGCCAAACGTTAACGTGTGATGGCCTGCCATACTTTGGGTATTCTTCGTGCACCTTCCCCATACGACCACCATCCGATGGCTTCCCTCCAGATCAAAGGCGCACAACAATATCGCTGGGCATCCTAGGTTGAACTATAATGCGCGATGGCGCACAGTGACAAGTGCTTTTCCATGGGTCTCCTTGCCATGTGTCGAATGATTTATGGAATCGCTCCCAAATACTCAAATACTTCTCACTCCGTATAGGTGGTGCGATGAAAACCGTAAACCACCTTCACTGTTCACTCAGTCATGGTTCCATTCTTCCACACATGGTTCTGTCTGTGATTCCAAAGGGTTAGTCTGGGTTTGTGCTATAACTCTGGTCTATTTTTGGCAAGATTTCCAATAATCAAAGAACAAATGTAGTTCTCTTCTGATGGGATTTCCTTACAAATATTAACTCGAAACAATTCAATGTCATTCAGTCTTCAATTCTGCTATAATATATCAACATTCCATTGCATGTTCGGAGTTCTATCCTGTCAAAGTTCCACTTCTAACTGTACATTCAAGTTCTTGATTCTGCAAACAAAAACATCATATCTCTGCAACCATTAATTCCTTCAATGGATTTGATTCCATCAGGGTGAATTACCATTTACTAGATCATTCACTTATTCTCTTCTATTCGATGGCCTTTTTCTCTTACTCTGTCTCTGGACAATTCTTCTTCAATTATGCATTCTAATTCTATTCACTGTCTCTGCGTTGTCTGCTGCCTTAGTTCCTTATCTGCCTTGCTTCCTCTCTGCTTCTTTGTTGTTCAAATGCTCCTTCTTTTCTAATTCCTTTGCCATCAATGACAACATTTCCAACAATTTAACCCTAGCCCAGGGATACATGTGCGTATTGAAGGTTAGAAATCCAATACCAATGAAACCCTCCCTGCTTTGGGATCTATACATCATCACAGGTCATCTACATGTCCTCTCAAGCATCGTGTCACCCTAAGAAGCTTCATCTCTCCATATCAACTAAATTAGATATATCAATAAGTACAAGTATGATTGAAACACTCAACATTTTCATAGAGAGATAATGCACAATCATAAACCCAATTAGTAATAAAATTTCAATACGGTTAACTCAAACCTCTGGGGTTCCCAAATATAGTTATGCTACTTAGGTCATCATCAACCACATATTTGTTGGAAGATTTATTCCTTAACTTATATAACAACACCCTATTAAACCTTAGCACTGCTTCCATATCATCTTGTTTACAAGTTTTTCATTCACAAGTATCTAGCTATAATTCTTCATACATGATATTTATTCTTTTTTCAAGGCTTTTAATTTAGTTTTCACATCATGCCATCCCTATAAGCTATGGATATGTACACTTCCTTTCATCCAAGCTCCATCTTAACTTAGGGAGATCAAAAACCTCATTCTTACATGTCCTTTATCGTAAAAACCGAGAAATTTAAACCTTCAAACCTTCATTCCTTCAGGAACATCATGGAAACAAGGCTATCTATATCTGATGTCATCATCAATCCTATACCTTCCATCATCCATCATGCTCATCATTATTATCACGTCATCTTCAACTATGAACATCTTCAACATCTTCAATATTATGTACATACAAATAGCAAGCACAACCATGTAAAAATATACAGAAGCATGAAGTCAACTATATCAAAATAGGGTTATCATAATGGAAACATCAAAGTAATAAAGCTTTAGGCATCAAAAATTTAAACCTAGATAGGTTCACAATCAACAATGGTTGCGTTCTTTTATGCACATCAAAAAGTCTGCTAGGGTTTTGTCATAAACCATAGATTCCATCATCAAGACTTAAGGCCTTTACATATAAAGTTAGCAATATCATTTTACATCTCAGGATTCTATATTATTCTCTAGAATTTCATATAAAAATCCATTAGGTTTTTTTCACAAACCCTATATTTCATTAATAAAAATAAATTGCGATTAAAAATAATCAAGTTTCATACTATAATTTGATATCTAGGATTTCATTACCTTATAGTAATATCTTATTACATTTTTTATCATAAATGTTAGATACTAACTTCAAACTCCAAAATTAGATATACAACAATTTTGACTACACTAGGGTTTCAATTGTGTAGAATTTTACACAACTAGGATTTCATTCCTAGGATTGAGTATTGCAAGGGATTTGTCATAAACCTTAATTCACAAAACTTGAAAATATAGTGTTTTATCATATAATCCAAACACTAGCAACAAACCCTAAAATTTTAGGGTTTCATAACACGAGAAAACCTTAAACATCAAGGGAGTGGGATTTCATCATAGGTTCTAAGCTTCATCAACAAAACCTAAGTAGAACAAGGTTTCATCATTAGCATACTCTAAGCATCGAAAGGCTAGGGTTTTATAGTGAACCCTAAAGATTAGGGTTTCACCCAACATGAAAAAAATGGCAAGAGATATTGTGATAAGGGTAGATTGAATCTAGAGATTAATCACCCTAACAAGAATCTTTATGATTCAAAACCCTAGACGTGAAAAATTTAGCAATATAAATTTCAAATGAAGATTATTTATACATTTTGAATAAGATTTGTAGGAAATTGAATAAAACATACCTTAAGTTGTTCTTTTAACAAATATTAACTAAGTTTCTTTCTCCTTTCGAAACAATCCATTATTTTGTTGCCAGCTCCCTCTTAACCTGCATACTTTTCCTTTCAAGGAATATTTTGAAGCAATAATATTGAGGAAAAATAGAATAATTATCTCTTGTAACAAGGGTTTTCCTTTTGCATAATACAATTTTTATATCAATAATATTTTATTCACAAGGATCATTAATAATCTATGGTTTTTCATTATTTACAGAATCTGAAAGGAAACATGTCGAAATTATTACAAAGGCTTGTCATAACCCTACAACCCTAGATAGCATGAGTGTAGGGATCCTTTAAAGAAAACAAGAGAGATAATATCATTATAATGAAATACTTATCCAATTCAAAAACCAAATAACTTAAAACCTAGTCATTTTATGTTTGAATCAAGTCAAGAGTCATACATATCTCATACCTTTGTATTTTATTCAATTTACTGCTCTCCTTGAAATCTAAAGTGTTATTGTTAAAATTTGAGATATAAATAACAAAACTAAGTAATTCGTACCTTCTGACTTCAAAATGAACTCCTTTCTCTTACATTTTCACTATAGTTTTTCTTTTGTAACAAGACTCATTCCAACAAGCTTCTAAATTGGACTATTGATCATATATTTATTGGATGACTCAATGTTTGATATAAGAGTTGCTGCATGTATCCTTTTTTCTTTAATGTGACATCCTTTGAAAGAGAAGAAACTTCGAAAAACAATATTTAAGTTTTTTTTTTCTTTTTTCTATCACTACATAGACTTCATAGGTTCACATTTTATCTTATTATTCAGGATTGAATTATCAGTCTCATGATCGTGTCCTCTTATCGCGACCTTTAGGCTTTTATACCATTGTATATTAAAGGTACAAGAATCTAAAATTGTTCTAAATATGGTGACTATAACATATCTTCAAAATTCAGTCTTGGTCTTATATCTACATATATATATGTAGAGGTATCAAGTTGTTCATTCTGGCTAGTTTTCTAGCCTTCAAATGTATTTATGTTCTCGATGCCACAATTGAAAAAAATGCATAGATTTCTGAAGATTTCGGATTTTTGAGGTGACATAGTACTCATATTAGAAAGGTTATTTTATAACTTAATATTTTTTCCTAGAACTTCACTCTTTCTACCAAAAAATTTGACCTTGAATGGGCTATTAATCTAGCCTCTTGGGTTTTAAGAAAAATACTTCCATATTCTTCAAGTTATTTTACTTGTATCTCTCAAATCTATGGTTTAATCACAGGGTTTGTATACTTTGTAGATATGCCTGGAATGTCAACCTGCTTGCTTGGACTTTTCTTCTAGGAGATGTGTCTAAGGGAACTAACCCTCTATTACTCTTGTGATCTTGTAACTGGCCTTATGCAAACAAACCACGATTTGATACCATGTTCAGAAATCTAGGACATAATTTTTTGGGATTCTTATTTATTTATTTTCTCCTTTACTTGACAATTTCTTGTGATTAGTTATTACTTTTATTCTTTTTATTACATTTTCATGATCAAGAAAATTTCCAAAACTTAAAAGACAATACGGGAATTACAAAATGTAGTCACTTGGTCACTAAAAAACATTTATGAAGGGGAAAACTCAGTCAAACTCTTCCACTAGTAAATTCAAATAAAATTTGAGACAACCATGACTCAAGACCAAGAAAAATGACTTGCTTCATTCCATCAAATCAACCTTCCATGAATAAGTCACACTTTCGCATATCAAATCAAGGATAATAGTAAGTTGATTAGGGTTTTGGTCCCTCTATTCCCTCTTCTGTAGTTTCTTGGTATCTTGCACCTTTTCGGTCTTGTAACATTTTAAAAACTCACATTTGAGCTTAGGAATACAAACTTCAGACATTCCCTGGGCTTGCTTCACCTCTTGACATAGTATACATTTTCTTTCTATCATTTCGTCCTTCATAAATACTTATTAACTACAGATTGAATCACATGTGTATATTTCAATAGGTTGAATGTATTATTATAAATAGTAGTTCGAAGCTTCCTCTCTTGAGGCCGACATATCTTCTTTTAGGCCAACATGAAGGAGGACAGACGAACTTGATGAAGGAGGGACAATGCACTATAATAATATTTTCCTTTCCTAATACAAATATCCCAAGTAGGATCTATAATAGAATAATGATGACAATGACTAAGGACATAATCCTAGAAGCCTACAATGGAGGCTTGATCTTTTAACCATTGTTCCAAGCATAAAACCCATGCTTTAATAAGTCAATTTCTTTTAATAATAATTTATTATTCTTTATTTTGACAAATACATTACATCGTGACTCAAGTACAATTTTGAAGACTAACAGTAGTTACATTTTTCAACATTATTTAGGTTGTGGAATTGATCACTTATGTACAAGGATGGTAGGTGTAGAGTTGTGCTATTTTGAATGGGACGGAAAGGGGGGGATGGGGGAAGGGCACATAAAAGTGATATTTGAGGATATGAGATGGTTAGTGAATCATATGAGAGAAATTGGCCTATAAAAATGATAGATACTTAGCAGTGTTTTCTTGTGGATTGTAAGCCATGTTTAGGATGGGGATTTTAGATTAATTAGGGTAAACTTGACTTAGTGAAATCCTAATGTAAAATAGCCTATTTAAGTGCATGTTGGCTCTATTTCTAGTGTATTTTTACAATTGTGACGGCATGGTAAAGAGTAGTGGAGTGTAAAAAGGTTGAGAAGTATTCCCTTGACATATAAAAGGCCTGACCATTTCTTTATGGACATAACCTAAATTAGATTAACCACTTAAATTTTGTCTCCTATAAATTTTTTGTGATTAGGCCCATCTACTTCTAGAATTTTAATTTAATTATCAATAATTATTGGGTGGATAGTATTGATTTAACCTCTAGTGAATATTCTAAAATATTATTAACACTAGTCACATATCAAAGGTCGAGATTTGTCTCAAAAATAGTTTTACCTTTTATGTCATTTTAGTATTTTACCATATATATATATCCGTGGAAAAAAATCCTTATTTTATGAGTAAAATAACAGACCAGCCCATTAATGGGGCTTTTACATTTCTCCTTGAGTTGTAAGAGTTTTTTCATGTAGTCATGAAGGGTCTCATTCTATTTGATTTGTAGTTTAAAAAGTAACACTAGTACAAAACTTAAATTCTCTTTTCACTGCAATGTTTCTACTGTTAATCCTTCTATTCTTCATGCTTCATATATATATTCATACAATTATTGATATCATCCATCCTTATTGCAGAATGGCATTCCAATAATTCAGATCTTTTATGCTTATACCTTTGGCTTGGAAAAATATTTATGGTCGTTGGAGCTCCCATTGTTAGTATACACATCAAAGAGAGAGTTTACTAACCCTCCATACACTGAATTTCCCATTGATTTTTCCACAATGTCCAATATTCAAACCGTAGATACAAAAACTGTATGCATCTTTGTGCTCCGCTGTAAAATTAAACCAGGTGAGTCTCTTCCAGATTAGAAGAGATATCCACAATTTTAAGGGTGCCTCGAGGGAGGGTGAGATCTGCCTTTGATAAACCATCGACTTACGAATCTAATTCCCAATACACATGTTTGAAAGAGAGGAAATGATAGCCTTGAGCTAAGCACTAGATGATGCAGAGGATGGATTGAATGTGAGGAGAGTGTATTTGAGATAGTTGACGGGCCCAATCAATAACCATTTTGGAGTCTCCAAAACATTGTAAAGTAGAAATGTCTTTGTATTTTTCCACATGAAGAATAGCCCATCGAGCACCAAGCTCAACCTTGCTGTTTGATCCATGGCATGAAGAAAAAATAATGTGAATTTTTTATACCGGTGAAACAATAAGGACAATCCCTGCTCCTGTCAAAGGAGTAGAGCCTTGAAAGGCACCATCAAAGAAAGCCCATACATAACTCTAGTCAATATCAGGAACCACCACAGATCAAATTTTGGGTGATTTTGGATTGCATTTGTGCTCGGAAGAACACTGCACAATAATTTCCGCTGTCAGCTCTTCTGGAATAAATTTCTCATTAAAAATAGCCATATCACGAGCCCACCAAATGCCATAAGATAATAATTGAGGAAATCATGAATAGGAGTTTACCCCGGGATCCTTCCACCATTGCTTCAGTCTAGCTTCAAAGGAGTCTACCGAGGACATTTGAGGAGCAGCGTTTGAAGATGAAGAAAGGTTCCATAAGGATTCTACATAAGAGAAATAAAAAAAAAATGTGAGAAATTTTTTCAGCTGCACGACCATAGAGGTAGCAACGACTCGAGCCCTCCCATCCCCGTCATTGTAAATTATCCCAGGACAAGAGGTGGTTATTAAGCGAAAGTCAGAGTACCAATTTTGATTTTTTTGGACCTAGGGATTTCCAAAGTGAAATCCACCAGAACAATGTTTCCTCATTGTACAAGGCTTCCATCATTTCTCTGTAACTGATATTTGTTGTATAAGAGCCATTAGAACCATTTTTAGACCATGCTAGTGTATCCTCAACCTCCAATTCCAGGTGGATGAAATTGATCATGAGAAGAGATATGAATGAGGTCCATTTTGCTTCCTGGTTTTGGGGCAGTCCTAAATAAATAACATCTTTCCATCCCGAAGTTCCCCAGGCTTAAGGCAACACTACAGTAGCATCTGCAATGGAATGGATGCGTTTTATTTAAGGATAGAGTGCAGGCCTTCAGAAATTTGGTAATTTTCACCCGCTCCTACCCACGGATCTATCCCAATGCATACTGATTTTCCATTTTCGATAATCCAAGCAGTGCATTATCCAATGAAAGGGAAGGCTAAGACCATTGCCTTCCATTCAATGGACACATTTTTGTGTGATTTGTTAGGACTTATAAACCATGAAATGATATATTTTCCAGGGAAATATTTTGCGCACATGACTCTGTTCCAAAGAGAATCTAAATTTTCAGATTGTCTCCATAAGGATGTTGCATCGAGGGATAGACAGAAATTCCAGAGGTCCTTGACGCCCCAAACTCCTAAATACTTAGGTCATGCTAGCGTCGTCCATTTTACCAGAGGGATCCCTTCAGCTTTTTTGCTTGTAGTCCAGATAAAGGAAAAACATTTCTTCCTGATTTTGTGAAGAATTCCTTTAGGGATCGAAGCAATGGTGGCCCAGTACATTGGAATGCTTTGAAGCACGAATTTGAGAAGAACCAAATAGCCTCCCTAGGAAAGAAAGTGATTTTTCCAATGCAAGATTCAGTTCTCAACCTCCTGGTAGAGCCATAGCCAGTCCTTGAAATAATAAGAGTTTGGTTTTAGAACGAATCCTAGATATTTAAACCCTGAATCCCATGCACAAGTGGGAAAGGGGAGAGAGAGCTTAATTTGGGAGAGAATATTATCGAGAATGAAATTATGCGCTAGAAAAAACTTATTAATGTTAATCTGCATCCCAGTTTCTATTTGAAAAAGACGAAGTATATCTTGCATGGCTCTAGCATTTGCAATGGAAGCGCTACAAAAAAGGAGGATGTCATCCACGAAAAGGATGTGGGAGAGGGACTCCATTCTAGCAATATGGATACCTTTTAGTCTATCGGATGAGATGGAATTTTTACATAAGCGACTTAGGGCTTCAACAATCAACAAGAACAGAAAAGGAGAGAGTTGAAACCCCTTTCTAAGTCCCCTACAAGAGTGAAAGAAAGAAGAGGGGGAGCCATTAATCAAAACAACAAAGGAGGTTGATTGGATACACCCCATAATCCATTCTACTACTTCCAAAGCTATGCCAATATGAATAATTAAAATCTCGAGGAACGTCCAATTCACCCTATCATATGCTTTTGAAAAATCCATCTTAAGAGCGAAGGAAGATTTTTTTCTCAGATGGACATAATGAAAGGATTCTTGCGCCCAAGAAACTGCATAATGGATTTGTCTTTTGTCTAAAAACCCAAATTGTTCTTCAGAAATGATGCAACTTAAGATAGGTTTTAATATCCAATAATTTTGGATATTAACTTATAGATCAAATTGCAGCAAGATATTGGTCGAAACTCATTGAAATCCTTGGGCACTGATTTTTTTGGAATCAACATAATGAAGGTCGAGTTTATTTATCCCAACGCTTTTCCGGATCTTTGCGATTCCTTTATAACTAATAAGAAATCATCCTTTATTAATTCATAAAATACGAGAAAAAAATCGATCGTTAAATGATCTGGGCCAAGGATATTTCCTTTTTGGAAACTTTTAAGAATGAGTTCAAGCTCAAATTCGTTCAATTCTTTACTGAGGGCAATATTCATTTTGTTAGTGATCAAACGAGGGAATAGTTTTAAAACCTAAAGAATCTCTTGGATGGGAAAACCCTCAAGAGCAGAGAAAGATTTTCTGAAATGTTGAACCCCTGCCTTGGCTTTTTCTTTGAAGGATCGAACCATCACACCATTCTCATATTTTATTTCCACAATGGTGTTTTGATTTCTTTCGTGAGCAGAAAAATGATGGAAAATTTTTGTATTATTGTCCCCTTCTTTTATCCAAGTTGCTCTGCTCCTTAGGTTCCATAACTGTTCTTCCTTTTTTAAGATCTCGTGACGATTTAACTCTAAAATTTTAAGGGACTCCATTTCTGATTCGGCCAAAACCCCAAAGGTATCTTGTTTAAATATCTCACTAATAGCAACTTCAGTGTATTTTAAAAGAGCTTTTTGTTTAGCATGAAAAGCCCCTCCCAAGACTTTGTAACCCTCTTAATCGTTGAGATATTTTCAGCCGACATCTGCATGTAAGAACATGACTGAGAAGGAACCCAATGGGTCTAGGAAGAGATCGGCAGTGCTTTATAATCATTCTCCAATAACCAAGCAGGATTGAATTTTAATGGGGAAGGGGGCTTTGATTCAAGAGGTTCAAAATATAACACAATAGGCTTGTGGTTAGAGATGCCTCTTGTCTCTACACACGATTTTACCCAAAGATGAGAAGCTAAAAAAGCTTCAGAAGTTAAGAAACGGTCCAATTTTTTGGAAATTGCATCGTGATTTTTCCTATTGTTGTGCCAAGTAGGCTCCATTTTAGATGGTCAAACATTGACTAATCCAAGTGTTTCAATGCAGGAGAGTAAAAATCGGTGAGAGGGTCGGGTCTTGCAAAAGACCCCCATATCTTTTCCAAGGATAGAGTGAAATTTAAATCACCTCCCAGTATCTTATAGTGTGAGGTTCCAACTTCTGAATTAAAAAAATTTCCCCAAAAAGACCGCTGATCATCACATGGGTCGTATAAATTAAAGAGGGAAAGGGACCTGCCAGCAAAAGGATCAGAAATGGATGTCTTAATAAAGGATGATGAACATGCTGAGGATAAGACATAAAATGAAGGACTGATAGCCATGATTAGTCCCCCTCCTGACCCCGAGGCATCCACAAAATAAAAAGGACCAATCACAAAGCCATTTTGAAAGAATTTCTTAAGCACGTAGACCAAACATCTTTGTTTCCTAGAGGAAAATGACATCGGGTGAGACAGATTGCCACAACCATTTTAGGGCGAGCTAGGAAGGGGCACCCCCAAGACCCCTTGCGTTGAAAGAAAGGAGAATCATATAAGGCCCTTTTTGAGGCCGCTCCCTACTCTAAGAGCTTGATGTATCATATTTTGTTTACCAGAGGTTATATCCAATGCAGCTTGATTTTGAGCTTTGGAAAATGCAAATTTCCTCCCTAGAGTGATTTTGGGAGCAGAATCCTGAGCAAGACCACCTTTGATAGATTGATCCGGGATAATTCGGGAAGAAGACCGAGAACGAAGTTTAGCAGTGTAGGGGCTTAAGGAAGGCCGCAGAAAATTTGAAACAAGGGATACCTGCGATGGAGCCTTGAGGGGAGGCTCGAACAAGATGAGGGAACAATGGAAGGAGGGGGCTCACATAGGGGAGGATTAGGAGGGCCAGGGACCAAATCAGCGAGACCCATACAATCATTAACGGGAGACTGAATAGAAGAATTTACAGGGGATAAGCAGGACCTCCAAAGGGCATACATTTTGCTGATGAAGAGGCATCCTCTTGACACACTCTCTGCTCTACCCTGATTTCTTCATGAGAGGATGATCCCGGAAAGAGCTGATCAACCATTGAAACAACAAGAGGGGCCATTATTGGATCAAGAGCATGAGAAATGACATGTTTTTTGATCAAATTTTATTTTTTCTTCCAGATATTTTTGAGGCGACGACGAGATCGATCTGGATAAGAACAGTCCTAAGCTAAGTACCTGAGTTGTCGAAAAAAAATAAAATCTAAATGGCAGCTTCCAGTAGTCCAATTTTTGTGTCCATGTGCTTCCATGCATTTCCACAACTATTCCTTCAAAAAGGCCATCATGTATGTCTAACTCAACCTGGATTTTGGCACAATGCCTATCACATTTGGTATCCCAGTCTTCTTCAAGCGTAACAAGGGAACCCAAATTATTACCGATAGATTCTAGGATGTTTTTCTACTAAAAAAATTGAGGTAGGCCAGGTAGGATAACCCACACATTTTGAAAGTGCTGCGGGGTTTATTGAACATTAAAGCTTATATCACAATTTTTCAAAATCAATCTCACTGGTCCCTAGTTCGACACCCAGTCAGTGATTTTAATCCTATCATTTATTGATATAACTTTAAATAGAAGCCAACCTCGAGATAGTTTATGAAAAATTGGAACGTATCCCAGAACAGGCTTCCAATTTTCTTCCAACCATTATTGGATTGATTCTATTGAGGTCGTTCTTCTGCAAAAATTTCCAACTAGGGCCTTATCCAGATAGGATGGAATATCAGATAAAGGAATGTCAACACTAACCACCAGCTTTGCTGTATTGGATTTTTCTCAATACTCTTTTGATGATGCGCGGACTGAATCAACTTTAATTTATTATCGTCATTCATATGAGTTGCATGCAAAGTAGGGGAAGTGGGGATGGACGAATCATTATGCTGGTGGGTGGCAGACAGAGAGGTATCCATGTTAAGCGAGCAAGAATCTAGGAAATTAACAGCCTGAGAGGCCTGTCTCATGAAATCATATTGCCCGGGAAGAACCTGTCCCATCTCCGGACTATATGAAAAATCCACGTCTTCTTCATACATTACGACATCGATACATATATTTAAGATTGATGATCGAAATGCGAGGAGGCATATGACGAAAGATGTTTGAGAAGTCAGAATGTGAGATCCACTGATGCGAAAATTAACCCAGTCCTATGCACAGAAAAATGACCCCACCCAGCTATCAGAGCCGTGGAGGATTACATGTGAGATCTGGAAGGGATCTCACCGCAGAGGAGCGAACCTCAGGAGCGAGGCTGCAGGAGGCACCGAAAAAATTAGAGCACGAAGAAAGTTTGGCTTCAACGATACATATATATATATATATATATATATATATATATATATATATATATAAGTATCACATGAAATGAGTTACATTTTTTTTAACATGTCCTATTGAGAAGTTATGGTTTTGTAACAAAGAATATTTATTAATGTGTAAATATAATTTGTTACAACACCATGGGATGTTACGATGGATTATCAATACCACATGCACAAACATCATATTCTTATGAAACTATTTTTAATTGATCAAGTTACTTAAAAAAAAAAACATAGCTACCTTGAAAATAAATTACAATATTTAATTTGTGAATAATATTTTAAAGTATTATAAATAAATTAATTAAATACAATTTTAATTAAATTAAAGTTGTAATAAATCTATTATAAAATAAACATATGTACATCACACATTTATTGATTTAAATAATTTAATGATGCACAGTCTTGAAAGTGTTTCTTAACGCACACATGGAACTCTAAAGTGTGAAATTTTCGGAGTTTATATTTCTCATAATAATAAAGAAGTTTTAAAATTGATAGAAATTCTGATAGGTTATTTACCACCAAAATTCAACCATCCCTTCCATTGATTAGTTTAAAGGGTAGCAGCTTAGGCAATAATATAGGTTACCCACCGTAACTGGATGAAAGTTTCTTTCTCTTTCAATTTTGCAATGCAAAAAATTGAATGAATTAAATAATTTAATGATCTGAACTCTGTCCCCTTAAATAGTATAAATTTAATAAATTGAATACTCAGTGATGGGAAGCTTGAAACGTTACTCTCAATAGAAACGTGAAACTGGTAGAAAATATATAATCTTTTATTCAATGGATAACCTCTTTTTAATACTGCACTAGAACATCTCTTAGCCCAAAAATACAAATTACAATCATAATAAACCTCTTTTTAATACTGTACTCGAACATCTCTTAGCGCAAAAATAGAAATTACAATCATAATAACCATAATTGATATATTAACAATTAATATTATGTAAATTAATTAGATCATATTACGAAGAAAATGATGTAAAAATAAATAAATATAATGTGTTTTCTCAAATATATTAATGTAATATAATAATAAATTTATGGATTTATTGAAACTCAATTTGATATAATTAGAAGGTTTTGCCAACCGAAACGAATTTTAAAGATTGTGTAAATTTTTTTCAAGAAATTATTCACTCACATAAAATCGCCTCTAGTCGTTGAAAACGTTCGTAGCATTTTGTGAAATTCTTAGTTATTATTTACACGGGAAAAAAAGTTAATTGCATTATCTGCTATTGAAGTGTACTCGAGTAGAGGGTGGTAGTATATGTTACAAACCTCCAACGACACAAACGGTGCTTTCACTCTTTAATTTTATAATAATGCAATGCTGAAGTGAAACTGTATATAAACTTTACGTATTTAATAAGTTAAATAATTCAGTGATGCGAAGTTATAAAGTGATTCTTTATGGAAACATGAAACTCAAATGAATTATCAGCAGTGTGAAAATTTTGGAGATCCCTATTTACTATAGAAAAGCAGGCCTTAGATTTGAGGGAAATTTTCAAGGGTTATTTTTACTACCAAAAGCCGTTGTTAGCATTGATTTCTATTAAGGCGTAGCAGGTTAGTTCATAATATATGTGACAAATCCTAACTCGAACAAAGGAAACTTTCAATTTCATAATGCGATGTTTCTGATATGTAAACAAACAGTATATGTTTAATGAATTAAATAACTCAATGATGGGAACAGTGCAAAGTAAAAACATTACAGTCTGTAAAGTTATTCTTAATGGAAACAAGAAACACGAAAGGAAATACATAATCTTTTATTCAACTAATACTTTCAAAAAGACCTACGCCTGGTTCCACCACTTTCAAGTAATAGCCTCCATAGCGTATTTTTTGTGTTCACTGTACGAATGCAGATAAGCAAGATTCAGGGAGCCGCTAGCAAAGATATCCAACGGATTAAGGGAGCTGGTAAAGTGTATCATTTGCGAAGAAGGAACGCAGTCACCAGGTCAAGTGTATTGGGCAAGTAATCTCCATATTTGGCAGCGGCTCTTTCTCAATCCTGGAGAAAAAATTCATCTATCAGATATTCATTCCATCCCAGTGGGCTCCCACAATATTCTCGAACAGGGCTCTGTAATGCTTCCCCTACTATTCTCCCAAACATCTCCTCCCCCTCTGTAACCTCCAACAATGGATGCAAAGGAAACCCACTCAGCGTCCTCACGCTGTCTGATTTCAAACGAGTTCTCCAGTTTCCACTACTGATCTTTAGCTCCTCCAGACTCCGGACCATAGAAAGGAATGTTGGAAGGAGTCTAGTTTCTCCTCCTCAATCCAAACCCTGTCAACAAAAATCTCGATCAGCTAAAGAATGTATTCAATCCTAAATATGAGATATTAATATTGATTTATATAATTTACCTCCTTGACCAGTTCCTGAAATGCAGCTGATCACATACTGAATGTATTCAAACCTAATTATCAGAAAAATAATATTTGAATTTTCTAATTTCACTCTCCTTCACCATCTCTAGAAATGCAGCTTCCAAGTGAAAAGCACAGGCTCCCAACCCACTTTGTTCCTTTATGTCTTCAGAATTACGGGCCAAGAGAGCTGATGAACATGCATCCTCCAGGAATAATCTCTTTTGCTCTCGCATCTAAGAATCTGCAAAGTCTTGTTTGAATTGGTTTAGATACGCATCGGCCACTGCATCACTGATATGTAGACATGCCCACCGTTCCAAGCAGGAGAACTTCTATCCTCAATGCTACCAGGAACCTGAAATCGAAAACGATTAATACACCCTCTTGATCAGTAATAATTAGTAGATTTGGTCAGATTAGTAAAGGGCTTAATGTATTTTTCACTTACTTGTGAAAGCCAATGGAGGCTGGTGGAGGAATGACAGAAATGGAGGGTTTGCCGTGGGAAAAGTCGTCTGTAGTGTGCGATCCGGAGACCGCTGGATGCTGAAGTAACATCTAGTCACCGAGGCTTAGCTTCACTGTGAATTGCTGCTGTTGGTAGTCCTGGCCTGCCATCTCCAGCTCCAATTACATCTGCTGCTCGGAATGGAGAGGCACGTTCGGAAACAATGTATTGAAATCATTCGACGGAAGATCGGCGAAGTGAACGAGGAATTCTGGTACGTCGACGCAATGGCGAATGAAAATGGATTTGACAGCTGTGATAATAGTGTCGGCTGTGAGAAGAGTGTTACTACCCGTTGCACAACCAAAGTCTGCAAACATACGAAACACACCATCTGCGGCCTTTATTAAAGATCTGACGTTCTGATAGATCCCTGCTCCAAAAGGGGTTTAAGGGCCAGCTAACTATCTTTAACTGCATATACATCAACGGAAAGATACGGGTTTGCCCATTAATAACTTCAGGCAATAATATGTGGGACCTAACATTCAAATGGGGAACATTCAAATGGGGAACTAGATTAGATAATAGAATTACCTGAACAGATGGAGAATGGTAGGCATAACTTGAATCTCCATTTCCCCCCTTCATGCACAGCACATTCTCCAGGGCGTTTACCGTCTCCATCCGACTAAGTAGTCGGCACTCGATCAAGAAATTATTCCCTTCAGCAATGCAAAATCTTGGCGCTGAATTGTCACCCTGAAATCTGAGCCCCTGAAGCACGCAGCCCCCGGATATTTATAGCGAAAGGAAGATATAACAACATCAATATAACGATGATGTCAGACTCATGACGTCATATGACGTGACCCTATTCTATCTCAGCATTCTAACGTCATGGAGAGACATGTGAAGCAGAAAATTAGATGTACTACATCAACAAATTCGATTGGGAGTATGAGACGACATCGTATAATATTTTGAGATATAAAGATCTAGATTTGCTAAAGCAATAAACAAACTTTGCAAGAGAAGGAAGGAAGGCTAGCAAAGAAATTGAGAAAAGAATTGAAATTGATTCTTCAATATTAGTATTAGGAATAAATACATAAAAGAAACTTAAGTTAAGCTTAGTTGTACATGCAATAACTATGAAATGAGTTAAAGCTAACGCGAAGCTAAGTGTGCTTTATGTTATGTTAATGTGCATATGCACCACATGCGAGTAAGTTAACTTAACTAAAGCAAATTAACACATACTGTATTAAGTTGCTAGTAAATTTAGGTGCATGTACACCAAATACCCATAAGCATAGCTTAGATGAGTGTGATGCAAAATGAATGTGCCCGGCTGAACCATGACCATTTTAGGTACTCCATATACAATGCATAAAAAGGAGGAAAGTAGGGAAAAACCCAGAGGGGAAGAAAACTCCCCTCAAAATACTAATGAAAAAGTAGAGAAAAGAAAAGCCGCAAGCGGGCCGTGTGTCCTTTCACACGTGAAAATCTCGTGAGGATCGAAACTTCTGCTCGGTGAAAGTCTCTATGAAGACATCGGTCCGCTTCGAAACTAGGACAATATTGAAGATCGATGATCCCATCATGAATGAGTTCTCTAATGAAGTGCATGTGGATCTCGATGTGTTTCGTTTCGGCTCGCCGCCGCACCGCGATCTCCGCAAAACTCGTAGGGTACTTTGATTATCGCAACGATGAGCAGTGTTGGATGATGGACACCGATCCCAAGCTTTAGACGGAAATGTTGTAGCCAAATTGCTAAATAGTGGCATTAACTCGCTCCTCCGTACTCGGCCTCCGCCGATGATAAGGCAATGGCGACAACGTCTTGTCGACCAACACAAACAGGGCTGGATCCCAAACTAAGTACATAACCGGAGGTGGACTTGTGATCAATGGTGTTGCCGGCCAATGCAGATCTAGTCGGAATCCAGTGAGATTCAAAGAACGCTTGGTACGACGTAATGGATCCCACGGTGGACTGTCAGACATATCGAAGGATGCGCTGCGCGTTTCCAGTGTAACTCATGTGGCTCCCCGCAGTATCCGGAACCGCTCCCGACAACATAGGAGAGATTAGGACAGGGAGTGAGTGAGATAAAGACGTCACAAGTTACGGCACAATGTGCAATCAACCAGTGGTGTGTCTTTTCCATTCTCAAGCTTTATCCCCGATAAAGAAAGAGTGGTTTGTTGGCTTTACATCACTCATGTGAAATAAATGCCAAAAGATCTCTAGCATATTTTGGTTGTAATGGTAATCCCATAATCACTCGAAAGGATCTCATTCAAGAAGAAAGTTGGCTAGGCTCCCATGTCTATCATAAAAACCGCTTATGCAATGCAGTTTTAATGTTAGTAATGATAGAAGCCGAACTACATTTGCAAGATCATCTACGTAGAGTACTATGATCAACAAGGAGTTAATTTGTCTTCAAAAAATAAACATTGGAATCAGATTTATGGTGTACAAAATTTTGAGATAACAAATAAGAATCCATTCGCATACCATGCTCTAGGTGCCTACTTGAGGCCATAGAGAGACTTCTTTAGTTTGCATACCGCAGATTAATTGTGCATGTATCCCTGGCTGCTCCGTGCAGATTTCCTCCTCGAGATCACCATGAAGAAAGACATTCTTCACATCCATATGATGCACCTCCCATCCTCTGTGCGCTCGCAATGGAGAGAGCCAGCGAATGGAATCCATTTTTGCCACCGAGAAAAAGTCTCAAACATAGTCAACACCATGTACTTGTTTGAAAACCTTTTTCTACCAATCGTGCCTTATATTGACTAACTCGGCCATTTGATGTTTTCTTGGTCCGGTAAACCCACTTGCACCTCACAAGTTTGCAATCGAAGGTAGCGGAACCAAATCCCAAGTCTCGGGTTCTCAATGAGAGAGTTATATTCCTCATCCATTGCGGCTTCCCATTCGTGGATGCCCATTTGCTTCTGCATAAGTTTGTGGATCAGATCCATGCATCATATAAGCATGCATGGGCATGGATGGCTCCATAGCTAAGAGTTCTTGTGGATCTTCCTCAAACATAGGGATAGAGACAGATCATCAAGGATATCACTCATGTTGCACCATTTTTGTGTTGACGGTGGTCGAGAATCTTCCAAACTACATGCGAAAGTATGATCTTGATGTTCAACAACCGGTTGTCCAACGGGGTCACACGAAAAGACTCATATTCATCGAATTTGATCCGAGGCTGCATCCGCATACTCATCAATGAGTGGTGATGGAAACTTGGTAACAAGTTCTATCCCGTTGGTGCATGCAAAAATATCTTCGTCAAACTTTCACCTTTCAATAAGGAGTTTTTCAACAGGGATATCAAGCAATATGTAACCTTTGACTTTATCGAATATCCAACAAACATGCATGCTTTACTTTGAGGTTCCAAAGCCTTTCTCTTCTCTATAGGAATGCGAGCCCATGCTTGAGATCCAAAAATGTGGAAAATGATCGACTAAGTTGCATGCCACCCAAGCCTCAAAAGGTGTTTTTCCAGAATGTATTTATGAGGGATATCCGTTCTCGATGTATGAGGCACAATTGATAGCTTCAGCCCCACAATTTCGACGGAAGAGATCTTGCATGAAACATGAAATTAGCCACCTCTTTCAAAGATCGATTTTTTCCTTTCAGCACACCATTTTTGCCGTGTATGTAAGGAACCGTATGTTGCAAACTGTATGCTCCGCTTCATTACAAATATTCTTGATATCTTTGTTGATATATTCCGTCCCATTATCTATGTGAGAGTATCTTGATGCATTTTCAGATCGATTTTCCGCATGCGCTTTGAAAATCTTTAGATGATGACTTCGAGACTTGAGTTTCAAGAAGAAAACCCAAGTGAATCTCGTGTAATCATCTATGAAGGACAACACATATTTTGCTTTCGCTCATTGAAAGCACCGAAAATGCAACCATGAGATCACCGTGTGTACAAGTTCCAAAGGTGAAGAGGCTCTCCATGCATGCCCTTCTCGGAATTTGTCTTGGGGATGCTTTCCAAGAGCACATCCATTACAAACACCATTTGAAAATTCAATGGTTGGCAATCCTTTGACCATCCCTCGCTTTGCTAAGCTATTGCATATATCTGAAATTCAAGTGCCCAAATCTCTCGTGCCAAATTCTACTTTCTTCATTTGCATGCGTAAGTAGCAAAATGGAATCCGATTAAAGGAACAAAATCGAAAATGTATACGTACGGGATTGATCATTTACCTTACCGCATGTAATCTTCAAGTTGTTTTTCATGTCATAAATGCTTATGGAATCCAAAGAATTCCACTTTCCTTCCGCCGCCTCTGTGTGTCATCCGATACACCGAGAGAAGATTCGCAGAAATGCCTTGGAATATGCGGGTGACATTCTCAAAACTTCCATCTTCGAATTGCACCCTTCCCTGTCGATCGCTTTCGCAACTACATAATTATCCCCCATGAAATAGGAGGTCCCGAGCATGCATGTAGAGAAGAAAATGATTCCTTTGAAGAAGCCGAGATGATGTGAAGCTCCTGAATCGATGATCCATTCTTGCGGTGCGTAATGAAGAGCAATCAAAGCATGCCCATTACCTCTTGGATCCGGTGCTTTTTCTCCAGGACTTCTTCTTGGCATTCTCGTGAATGTGGTCTCCAAGATTGTGTTGTTGGAGTGTTCCGCGCCTAAGATCTATAGTCTTCTTTATGCATGCATTCAGGATGAAAATCACAGTGGCAATAATTGCACATTGATTTCCCTTCGTTCGTTTCCTTTCCTTTGAGTCGGGATGATCCATCGAGGGGTTTGGGATTTCCTCCTTTCTGGATTAAGATCCTTCTTCCCTTTTCCTTTCGATGGTCTTTGGAATTTTCCTTTCTTTGCATGCACGGTAAGTGCATGCGCTTTGGGAATTTTACAGTGTGCCCATTTTGATGAGCTTATCTTGCTCATGCATCAAAGACTGAATAAAATAATCCAGCATGAGGGGCATCTTCCAATGTTGCACCGGTTGCATATCTCGATCGTGTGGAATGTAGAACGAATATCGCATACTTTAGACCAAGTGATCAAAATGGAAAGAATCTAACTTTCATTTTCTTTGCTTGGATTTGTCGATCCCGCATCCTTTCACCAAGCAACAAGGCTTTATACCTTGTGAAAAAATCTTGAATGTTCTCAAAATTTCTCGGATCTAATGAGTTTAACTCATTTTCGAGAATGTGACCTGCATTTCATCATGTTTTCCAAACAATCCTTCCAAAGTTTTTCCATATTTCATTTGGAGTTGAACATGATTCAACATGAAATAGCAAATTTCTGGAGAGATAGATAAACATAGGATGTCGAAGGCCTCGTCCATGCGATTGAAATATCTTGTTTTCTCCATTGCCGATGTTGGTTCAACTTCTGTTTCCACTAGTTATTCGAAAATAAGCCTCTACTTTTGAGATGAAGTAGAATCTTTGCTTCCATTCGAAATAATTATATGGAGTAAGAATTGTCGATTGTGTAAACTCCAAATGTAGACTCCATTCATCGTTGTTGCTTCAATCTTTCCGAACTTGCAAATAAAATTGCTTGTGCACCGATTACAAATCCCTCGCGCTCCGATACCATGTAAGATTTTGAGATACAAAGATCTAGATCTGCAAAACAATGAACAAACTTGCAAGAGAAGGAAGGAAGCGAGCAGAATTGAGAAAACAAAATGAAATTGATTATTCAATATTAGTTTTGGAATAAATACATAAAGACAACTAAGTTAAGCGATAGTTGTACGTACAATAACCATAAATAGTTAAAGCTAAATAAAGCTAAGTGTGCTTTATGTTATGTTAATGTGCAAACGCACCACATGCAAGCAATTAGTTAACTTAACTAAGCAAGTGCACATCACATGCAAATAGTAAGTTAACTAAAGCTAATTTAGGTGCATGTACACCAACACAACTAGTCTAGATGCATGTACACCAACAAATCGAATTAACAAGAATACTATTAATTCTTCCGCCTGGTTCGACTGCACTCGCTAGCATGAAATATGTAAAAAGTTAAATTCTCAAATTGAGAAGTGGTATTATTTAAAATTCCAACCCTAGTAAGGCATTCAAAAGACAATTGGACGTTGCGGATATTTGTTGTGCACCACGGTAGGAATCTCAAATTTGAAGTACCTTTCAATCTCTGCAACAGAATACTTATTTTCACATCATTTTTGGTTGTCTCTGATGGGCAAATCACTTTGAACAAATCACCCACCCATGTCACGGAGGCAATTTTCAAGTCAAATCTCCATTACCATTGGTAGTGAAAATTTCCCTTCTCTTTGCACAACTTTCATAACACTTCTTGCTGACCGTTTTTTATATCTTTGAAAACAAACAGAAATTCAGATGATACGATTTTGAAAAATATAGTTGAAATCTTTTGAAAATTTAAATTATAGTAATTTTAAATCGATTAAATATTTTTAATGATATTAAATCTATTTTCACTTTTAAAAGAAATTTTTAAAAAGAATTTCTCATATGCGATCTTTGAAAAAATATGAGTTTGAAATCTTTCACAAAGAAAATTAGTGTATCGTAATTTTGAATATTTTAATATTTTTAATGATATTAAATAGTTCTTTAAACGCTCCCATAATCAAATTTCAAATGTGTTGAAGAATTTCACGAGAAATTCTATGAGGCTGTTCGTTTTTCAAATAGTCTGTCCCGGTTTTTCTTTTCGCGCAATAAATGGAAATATCATATGTGGAAAAACGTCTCCAGTTGGTTTGTTAGACAAGGCCGTTTGCTTTTAGGTTGTGTGTCCCGATGTTTCTGACATATTGATTTGAAAGTATCGATGTGGAAAAATGTGGTTTTCATAATCGGGTGGTCAAGAAAGAATACTAGCGCTTTTCGAAATGGAAAGCGATAGGAAAATGTAAGTACCACGCCAAGTAAAAATCGAAAATCCAAATGTCATTTCCTCAACGTCGTGGTGGAGCTTTATTGGACATTCCAACTCTAAAATTATTCCATGTTCAAAATAATAAATGGGAAAGGATGTGCATAAAAAAATCACAAAATATCATGAAAGATGACCCCAAAAAAATTTGAGAATAATTACGCGTTGGTGGATAAAGAGTGAGTATAGAAATATGATTATCTGTATTTGGATGGTCTAAAACAGAAAAAGTTATTTATAGATAACTATGTATGAGAAAATGGGAGATGGAAAACTTTTTCTATAAAAATTGTTGAGAGATGGTAATGTTACCCATAATACATATAAAATAAAGCGTGGTTAGTTTTTTGTTTAATTTTAAAAGTATCTTTTTTTAATTAAATTAATGTAGTTATATAAACGAAATAGTTGGAGAATATTAATATAGAATATAATTATTGACTAAATTAAAAAAATTCATAAAACATAACCAAACAATAATTTTAATTTTAATTTGTTATTATTATAAAGAAAACATACACACATATAAATATTTTTAATATTTTTAATCACAGTAAGTAACTTTTGTTATAATATTATGGACCTATACAATGGCTTATAAATATTAATTATATAATTTGACACACATAAATATATTATTTTATAATTAATTTATTTTATATAATTTAATTAAAAGGGCAAAACTAATTTGGATATAAACATTAATCATTCATCCTTATTTGTGAATACTTATGATGAATATTCCCACATATTCCATGGAGATTAAATTTACTATTTACCTCAATAGCCATCGCCTATTCTAAACTAAACACACTTATCAATGTAATCAACATACACATGAAATTGTCCCATAAAACATTAGTTTGGAATAGGACCATGTTTTACGAACCTGTGTTACAAAATGTTTGTTTCATAATTTTGAAAGTGCTTTTAATAGAGATTCTCACGATACCCACAGTCTAGGAGAAATCGTCACCTAGTTAGACATGCAGTCGAAATTTCTAGAAATTCATGATACAATTATCAAGTGTCCAAATACAGAATGTAGCTTTCCAACATTTATCAAACATTTTCGATTTCACTTTTTTTAAATTAAATTCAATTTAAAACACCACAAAACCATTATACCTGGCCTACCATAGACAACTCCAAACGCAACTCAAAATGTCTCTTAAATTAAACAATTATCTCGAGGGAAAGAACTACATGGCAGGGTGCCGCCAACCCGATACGTCTCACTGTCCATGTAGCGTGGAGTGAGACCATGGACGAATGCATTTATGCACAATATTCATTTTGCCAGGTACTATCCCATCGTACTGATTCTGCCACACTACGTACTCAAGCAAAATCGTTGACCAAACCACTTGACACTGGCACAAACCGCTATTACCTTGATGAGAGCCGAGGCACAGGATACGAATTTGGAAATTTAAAATTTGAACTAGGCGTGCACACTTCATTTGGAAAGAAATTTGCATTTAGGAAATCGAGATTTATATTGAAAGTTATCTCCTTGACCTCATCGTTTTAAAATCCCCGAAGTGGAACGAGGCCAAGGAAGCTTTACATTTGAAAATGACCGTTAATAAGACATGGCAATCATATATAGCTATTTCTTGTTAACTTTTAATAAAGCAACATTGTTTCATTTACTTTGATAGTTACATCATTAATATGTTGCATCTCACCCTCAAATATCTTTTGTCATTGCAAGCGCATCTCATATCATTAGCCACATAATAAAACAAACTCATGCAAAAAAGAACATCATTATCATCATCTAACCAACTGGAAAATAAAAGATCAAAGGTAGAGAAGCGCTGAAACACATAGAGACACCAAGATTGGTCCGAGGACCAGGGAGCAAAACCCACTATGGAGAAAACCCTTGGACTTTCTTTTTTCTTAGCTCTTCAGCTGACTCGATTCAACAACGAGTAAGTACAATGCTTTCAGATAGAGTACACATTCTTACACGCAAAAATACCATACAAGCACTAAAACCATACCCAAAGTTGTGCACCGACACCTGCGGTCGCTTACGATGAAAATGATTGATAATGAATTTGATCGAAGATACATTTCACAAGGGTTGCAAACATATATGATCTCACAGTACCTCAACATACTCTGCAATACCGAAAAACACGGATCCGAAACATCACCAAGCAGATCTCAACTCTAAAGTCCTGACATGTGAATCCGGGAGTCTATCAAGGACGCTCTGAACGCAACCTGTGACCTGAACAAATGAAGTATGGAAGCATTGCAAAATCAACTAAAGTTGGATCCAAATCGATATGCCCAACAATTCTCTAAGCCACCGCCTTTAACATGCTCCAGCACGCGGCTCGCTCGAGCTTCGCTACCACAACATTTTTTGACCCATCGTTTCGCTTTCTACTTTGATCATCTCGATATGGACCTTCGGGCTTTGCCGTGCTCCATACGAAGTTGGGGACGGTAACTTTGGCACCTCGCTCACCACGCAACACACCTCGCACATACTCTCTCGCTTAGGAGGGTCGCTTACCAGTTCCTCTACCTACTCTCGCCTATGCTTCAATAGACCGAGATATGAGATTTGCATCAAGCTCCACGATCCTTTACGCACCACTCTTGCAAGCTCCTTCCGACATACCCGTTTATGCGAGACATAAACTTAGATGAAATAAACTAATGGATGCAAATCATAGATTGCTTGAACAAGTGTAAAAATGAACTTTACATTTTCTCTATTTATAACTTTGCAAGTGAGCGCCCTGGGGCTTTGAGCACCGCATCAACATGCTAGTTAGGCCAACCCATAAAATATTAAATTAATTCATCACTTAACTTCTTCTTAACCGATTGGGGTGATCTATTGGTCGATTTTTATCCTCTCGAAAAGAGGAATCTAATTAAGTTATTATCTTAATCATATGAGTTTTTCCAATGTGGAATTTGACCTTAACGCTACAAAAAATCAACACTCCCTCCCGTCTAGAAGAATTCCACTTTTCTAATCTTCCTTGTAGTACTTTTCATCATGGAGACACTCAAGACTCAACTAAATCTATTGATATCATGTTCATCGATCAATATGCCATTATGATATCCATGCATCATCATGTGTCGTCACACGAACATCTTTGTCATCTATTTCCCATGTTGTCAACCCTTTCTCATTAGAAATTATTAAACTACTCTTCATGCTTATTTTTTATTATCTATTGATTGTTTATGCTTGTATGTTGAACATTATCGATCTAGAAGAAGAATTTGTCACCCGAGGGGAGCTTGGGCTACAACCCTTCATTCATCGAGACATCATCATGCCATCTCTTCCATTAGCTACTACAAAATATCATCATTAGAGAGCATATCAATAAGGAGCACATATCATCCTCGTAAGCACATCGAGAAGCACATATTCCCTAATCTCATGGGGGATATAGACATCTACAACCCCATTTCTAGCAATAGGATATCCAATCATGTGGGGCATATATCGACCTCACAATTACATCGAGAGTGCACTCTCAACCGAGAACTCGTGTAGAGTTATCACGACTTATCCTAATTCTTACTCATCTTCCCATCGATGACCCCGAATAGTCATGTGGTACAACACCTTCATCACAATCCTCTTAGGTTGTACACACCAAATTACACTCTCATCTCGTTGCCCAAACGAGGAACGATATTCCTAACAAGCAAACCCATCTTGTGGGTGTGATGCCAACTTTGGTATACTCTGCAAATATCAAATAGGGGATAGCATTCTAGACCCTATGCGAATAGGGGAGAAGTATTCTCAACCTTAGGTAAAAGAGAGGAATACACCCTATTTTCCATAGTTTCATCAACCCGGAGTCGTTTATATGAATTCCTCTTTCTAGGATCTCAAACAGAGAGAAAGAGTTGGCTCAATGTCCTCGAGGAGTGCTTTGCTTCTCATCTCGGGTATCTATTGATTCTTGTACCTATGGGACATCAAATCAAGTGTTATGTTAAAACATACATAATCATGTAAATCATAGAAATATACCATAACCATCCTCCCTCTCATGAAGGTGTCAAACATGCATGGACATTGTAATAATCCTCCATCTCACATAGGTCACATGCATACTATAATCATCCTCCCTCTCATGGAGGCGTCAAACACAAGCCTTAGCTTGTTTCAGACAACTACGCTATCTCAAATGACTGAGAACACATAGTCCTAACTATATCTATTTTGGATTCTCTATTATCATTGTGTATCCATGTCTTATCTAGATCATGCTTGATTAGCTCTCTAGGGAGCTTCTACATCATGCCTCTATAGCTAGCCTTGATATGCAGCATTGTACCCGACCTTGGTCATGCTATGCACCTCTCGTCTAAATTGTCATGGTAGATCTTACACTAAGGAAGCATCCAAATATGCTCATCAATCCAAAACATCATGTTTGGTGGAAATTTCGAGTGAAGAAGCTCAAGCATTAATTCAATCATGTTGTTTACACATCATATACGGATGAATGTTCAACACAGAACATCAATGCTTCAACCAACTACCAGATTCCAGATCACGTTCAATCAACACTTGAAATTTAAATCAAAGTATCCAAGGATTTAAATTACACTAAGACATTTCAACAAAGCTCTCTATATGGAATTTCTTTCCCAAATTCCAAAGATCAATTTATCATGTGATGATACATCATTTCAATATTCAACAGCTTATCTCCCTCTTACTTATATTTTCATAAGCTCATCATCTATTGAGAATAGACTATGAGTATGTATAATCAAAGCCATAATATAATATCAAGGCCATACCTTGTAACTCATTATCTTGAATTACTCACATATAAAAAAATCTAAATCAAGGAGTTTGCATCATCCAACACTCTATATGATCCTAAGGCATCATCATGCTAACATATATATCCTTACTCAAATCAATGTTGAGTGGAAAAAATCATCTCATTAGAATTCAGTTACAACTATTATCAAAGACATTTATTTCATAGTTATCAATTCTTTCATTCAAAGACAAGTAGCACAAATATCAAGTCTTGACTTCATTTCATGTCAAGCTCTTTAAGTCTATCACTCGAACTTTCATTAGGTCATTTACATAATTAGATGTAAGTGCATGCACATTAAGATTAAGTCATGCATGTTCATACTACGTTACAACAACCATTGTGCTTGGAACAAGGAGGCCAATATAGAACAATACATGTGTATACTCACATAAAAAAGCTGAAGGTCATTATGCCCACATAACATAGTCATGTGGGAAAATCAACCATCACTAGATCAAATCATGTCAAATCAAGATGTGAAATAATGGTAAGATCTATAAATCTAGATATGTCTCAATCATGTCAAAAAGTACCAAAAATAGTTTATCAATTTCAATCAGCCAAAACATGATGCATAATCCTTAAACACAATGACATATCCATATGAATGTCTTGGTCACCCTGCACACACAAGTTTTCGTTCAAACATATGAAATCTCCTATTCGACGAGATATTACTTGCATCCGCAATACATGTGCATAAATTGTGATCTTCCAAGTGACCCTGCGATTTCATGCTCAATTCCAAACGAATACCAAAAATCAATTCATAATGACAAGACAAATCGAAGATCCATGCATTCACAATATATATTGAATTCAATATACATAAATTCAATTATGTTTCTGCTAGGTATATTCAAATCTATGAGCCTTCCTTTGCGAGAATGAGGCTCAATCCTCTACTATGGATTAACCAATGTCAAACACTCATAAGTCATATTTGAATATAAAAAACGATTAAGAAACTTTTGAGGAGAGAATTTATCCCTCCGAATGAGAACCCACATCATTCATATCATCAATATTTCCTTACAGGGGATCAAGTAATGGAAGATATATCATAAACACATATCTATCATGACCATCAATATCATGTCGAGATATTTTATCAAAGGTTGGACTAGAAAGATCGTGGAGATAGGTCGATGTGACATCACAACCTTAAGATCTAATAATAATACATCAAGTTAAAGAATTTAATTTCACCGCATGCTATAACCACAGATAGTCATCAATATATAACATCAATCTCATAAATATTCCTTTATAATAACGGTTGGAAATACCATGCATATCATAATCAATATTATTAATTTAGGTTAATCAATGAAGATAATCTTCTTTATGAGCTTTCATCATGTTGATCACAAGTATTATCAATACTATATCAATGAGGTAAAAATTCCATAAGAGATCCAACATATATTATGCATATCAAGAATCAATAGTACCATCCACTAAAATCAGAATCAAGATCTAAAAAGCAATAGATGTTAGCCACACATTAAGTTATGCTACTATATACATGATCGGAAATCACATCAAGTACTCTCGCAAAAATCAAGAAGATCATCATGATACAACCATTTAATACCAGGGGCACTATTTCATCAACATAAATCCCAATCACACTTATATGTGCATGCATGAGCCATCCGAGAAGTAGAAATTCTCATTATCCCGAAAGGGCTTACCTAGCCATCCAATGTTGTAGCTAAATCATAACATTAAAAAAATATACCATGAATGCCCTACTCTATTACATGTGTATCCTTTTTCCATATGTAACCATCTTTCCATTTCCATATCTATCGCATTTCTAGATCTCTCCAACTTTCCTTCATTTCCCTGATCTACCTATATTTCCTTAATTTCCAAAGGTCCTCAAGAGGGATCCACTCATCACATCTCATCATAGAGGTTATATATATCCAGGGTGCTCGAATATACATGCGGTAATTCATGACTAGAAACTATAATCATAGAAATCGAGATCTATAAGAATACAGCAGAGTGAAGATTTAATTCAAGGAATGCCTGCAACTGATAGGTCCTCTATCTTGGAGCCAATCTTCAAGAGTCAGCCATAGATCATAGCGGAGTTGACATATCAAATAAAAACTTTCAACATCATTTCTGTCAAATCATTAAAGTGTTTGAGCATCTTCACAAAGGAAATGTAGTTTATTAAACAAAGCTCAAGACTTTACAATAAGCAGGTTTCTCCCAAACCCTTATCACTAACTTCCTAGGGTTCCCTTTATACCCCTCAAGATGCCACCTAAGTCTCTACCATCCTCTGCCCACTTCCTCCACAAGTGTCTCCTTGGGGTGATCCTCCTAGATTTTCCCTAACCGTCTACGATACCATGTTAATTTTTTATAAAACCTTGTTTTCTGTTATTTACTTTCCGTTACATTTCTTCATTAACATGTTGCATTTAACTGTTGCCCTTTGAGATGATTGTGGTCAATAATCATTCCCAAAGCATCCAAATGTTTTTTTTGTGCTTTTAAATATTTAAAGGAGCAATGCATAAGATAGATTTTAATCGAAGCAGTTAAAGTTTTTAAATCTTGCAGTCTTATCAATAATTAAAGTAAAGAGTTTGCTTGTTCATCTCATCTTAGTGATTAATTTTATAGTTCAAATTTAAGTGGACATAAATAAGAGAATGTGATTATTAAACATTAAGATTAAAATATTCAGCCAACCATAATAGAAAACTTTCAAGCATGTTTAAGGTTGACAAAATATATCTAACATCACCAAGATACTCACAATTTATTGATAAAGGACTTACATTAACATATTGTCAAGTAAATCATTATTTATAATAATTATACCTCGGAGAATTATAAGGTTACTGAACACAATCAACCTCACCTAGTTTTATCATGATGATAATTAAATATATGAAGAAAACAATATGACAGTAAAACTCACACGAGAAGAGCGATCCTGGGGTTGTATTATTGATGATCAAAAGACTTAATACAATTTTATGCTTTGCAAATCTATATATTACGGGGTACAACCCTTAATAACTCTATTGGTAGTTATTTATACTAATTAGCAAAAATTTAGAAATATCTTAACTAATTTACAATAATACGATAATAAGAATAGAATAAGGAGGCGGATATATTGAGTGTCTCTATTTTTCTGGAGGATGTTGATGATTCGACCTCTTTTGGTGAAATTTGTTGTTGACTTGTCCTTTTTCATTGGAAGTTGTTACTGACCTGGCTCTTCAAAATTGGATGAGTTGGCATGCTAAAAAATTAATATTTTTACTCGATGGTTTCACAAAACTTATCCCATCGATCTTCACTCGAGATTTCTACATTCATAATTTTCCCGAAGATTCCATACGCTTTCAGTGAATATGTCAAAAAGTTGGTTTTTAGATGAACAATTGTTTAATTTGATGCTAAATAATCAAATCAAACAGTAATGCGACCTTTGATACCTGCAAACATTGTTTTGTCTATTGTAATTGTATACAACTTTATGCAATAATCTTCTTACTTGACCAATTTATTATCTAATCTAACTAGACCCTATAGACCTTTATGATTTAGAACATTAAATTCAGTATGAAACCTTTGAATAATAAAATTTAAGGCTTCACACTTGGTATGCAACTGGTTGATCAAGTTCCTTTTCTAAAATACCTTCTTTATCTCCAAAAATGGTTGTAGCCCCTATCCGAGATATTGAATGCTTCCAACTCCTCTATGTTATTTGGATTAAGAACCTTAATAATATCGGAAAGCTTCACTTGGTTTCTATTGGAGCTAATCCTTCTCTTCTTGAATTGATGTTCTGCATTTGTTGATGAGTTCCCGCTGCTTGAAGATGATCTGAATAGATACCCATATTTCAGTAATGGACTCACCGATGTTTTCCTAGATACTTTGTTTAGCTTCTCCTAAAGTTGATTCCATCGTATTTTCAAATTTAGAGTAATTTAATTCTAATTTCCAACCGATGAGTCTTTCGCATTTATTCTAGATACAAAGTATCATTTATACTATTTTTTTGACTCAAGAAGTTGAAACTTCTAATTTATTTTTTCATGTGCTTGCTTATGAGTAGCCAAATCTTGAGCCATTTGTGTTGCATCAGCTTATGTTTCAAGGGTTGCTTAGGTTTCTACACTCGTAATTTGTTTGAGTCGCTAAAGTAGGATCAGTATTCACTTGAGTCGTTGATTTCTCTTTCGACAGCTTCTTCAATTTGTTCTTCCATTTTTTCTAATATGTAGATTTTTGATCAATAATTAACTTAAGAATTTCCTCCTTATTAGATTCATTTTGTGCCATCCCTTTAGTCTCGTGGGTCTTCGGTTGAGGGGTAGCTTGAGTTGTTTTTCGCAGAGCAAAAAATGTCCGCATTTTTTTCTTCGATGATTTCTTCACTTGCTTTGCAGTTAGGAGGAATCATATCCCACATTTACTACAAGCTCTTCCAATGTATTTACCCTATTGTCTTTAGCTAAACAAGACAATTTCCACAATGTTCAACTGGGATTTCATATTTGATAGTGCTACTTTCGATTTTGAAAGGGACATAGCTATTGTAGTCATGGTTCAAAATAAAATTTCTCCCCGACTACTTGTGCATATCCATCCGGTCAATTAGATGTTTGTGTTTTGCATCAAATGAGAAGACAATATTCTTATAGTCAGCTTGTGTCTTTGGAAATGGCATTGTTGCTTGCAGAAAGGCCATTTTCATCCTGCCTTTCTCATCGTGAAAGGAAGTGAGTAGTATGTGTTTGTGATGTAGATGTCTGTTTCCAAAAACTCGTCGTAAACATCCGATTTAAGTGCTTCATTATTTTTCTTGATTTCTAGAAACTTGGTGAAAATATTCTACTCTTCGAAGAGATGGCATCTGAAATGTCTAGATGATCTCCAGTGGCTCTTCGGTAGGTGATGCTAATCGAGGAGTCCGAGGAATATTTGTGGATGTGGAGACTTCAGTATCTCCCAAATATATGATCTCTAGATGTTTATCTTCTGAAAGCAAGGAAGAAGAAAGCCTTGATTTCTTATGTTGTAAGATGAATTCTTTCATAATTTCCTTGGAATGTGGTGTCTCTTTTCTAACCCTCTTTTGTTGTTTACTATCGAGCGATGGTGTTTGTAAATTTTAAGTAGAAATGACTTGTTCATCCGCTTCTTGTAAACTACCTTCTACCCAATCATCCCGGTTCATGTACTTTTCTATTTTTGGCTCTAGAGGTATGAGTGTAAGAGGTTGTCTTGAGTTCAACCCCGAGAGAAAAATCATGCCATGGGGGTCATATAATGAAGCAAAACTTGACTGAAAAACCCATCTTCTTTAATAGTGAATCTTCATAAATACCCGATACGCTTCGGGTATTACAAATGAATGATCCAAAAATTGGCCATGATTTTAATCTAGGGATTATCTCTATCCCGAAACAAAATGAAAATTCATCCATATTTAACATCTGTCTTATGTACTCTAAAGAGAAAATTCTCATAGCCACATATTTCAAAAGTTTTTATGGTGGAATCTCGCATCCATACACCCTCATCTTTGTGTAATTATTGTACGGATACCAATCACCTCTCTTTTCTTGTCCACTGAGGTGCATACTTATTTTAATGTATTCTCCAATTCTAGGCTCTGATATAATACAGAAGTGTCCCAAGACACGTAATTTTATTAATAATGGAAAAGAAATTACATAACAAATTGCAAGAGTTTACAATCGTAAACTTCTAGTAATTTTCAATTAGGAGACTAACCTATTTATAAGCTATATGTCCTAACTTAATTGAGTTATAGACCACTTGAAAAAATAACAAGTGTCCATTTACAATAAATGATCTTCTATCCAATATACTAACTTTATTCCTATTTTAGAGCCTAAGATACAACTCAATTCTAGAGTCCTATCTCTGCTAACAATATTCTATTTCTAAGTGTCTCTAGTATTTATTAAATATTCTAATTTAATAAATACTTTTATCCTAATTTACATTATTATATTTGGATAATCTAACATTCCCCCCCCTATGATCCAAAGATGCATTACAACATATACCAAGTTCATCCCTGAACTTAGTAAATTTTATTCTTCCAAGAGGTTTGGTGAAGATATTGGAGGTATGATCTTCTGAAGGACAATAAATCAGCTTGATGAAATCTATTTCAATGAGTGATATGATATGATGATACTTTGTTTCCACATGCTTTTTCTTTGAATGAAAAAATGGATTTTTAGCAAGCTTTATTGCTGATTGATTGTCGATGAATAACGAAGTAGCTTCTACTAGAGGAATTCCCAAGTCCTGTAAAACTCTACGCAACCAAACAATCTCACGTGTTGCTTCTCATGCTGTTATGTATTCTGCTTTTGCTAAAGAAGAGGGCATTGTATCTTGCTTCTTGCAACTCCGTGAAACCCGTAGTTGACCCCATGTTCATTAAATAACCCGAGGTTTGATTTCCCTATCATCAATACTTCCAACAAAGTTGGCATCTGAAAAATCCACCAAGTACAAATTTTCTAGTCTTTTTTGTAAAGAAGACCAAAATATTTTGTTCCTTGGATATAACGAAGAACTCTTTTGGCTACATTCCAGTGGTTGTCTCATGGTTCCTGCATAAAGCGAGAAAGAATATTGACGGCATAAGAAATATCTAGTCGAGTAGTTGTTAGATAAATAAGTAGTGCTATCCACCATTTCCCCCCCTTCAAATTTTGAAAGTTACATGTTTTGTTCCATAGGGGTAAAAATAGGTTTGCAATCCTGCATTCAAAATTGCTGAAGAATTTCCACTGCATACTTACTCCCGAGAAATGAAGATATGATGTGGATGATGGAATACTTCAACTCCAATATAGTAGTGAAGTAGTCCCAAATCTGTCGTCTTAAAACCTCGCATGTAACTCCTTTTTCACCTATGCAATGTGATCATCATTGTTTCCAGTGATAATAAAATCATCTACATACATGACCGTAATCACCATATTTTTTACCTTGTTGGCGTACATACAAGGTATCATCGTATTCACTTCGTTGAAAAAACAACGTTCTGAAGGTATTCATCCATTTTAGCATACCAAGCTCGAGGAGCTTGTTTTAACCCATATAAAGCCTTTATTAGTTTGCATACTTTATGTTCCTATCCTTAAATTTAAAAACCTAGTGGTTATGTCATGTATAATTCTTCCCGTAAATCACCATTGAGGAAATCAATTTTTACATCCATTTGATGAAGTTTCCATCTTTGTTGAGCTGCTAAGGCAAGTGTGAGTCAGATGGTGTTCCATTTAGCTATAGGAGAAAACATTTCCTCGTAACCTATCCCTTCCTGTTGCGCAAAACCCTTAGCAACAAGTCCTCATTTATACTTGTCAATTTCACCATTTTTCTTGTACTTAATTCGGTAAGACCATTTGCATCTTATGGGTTTAACATTTTGAAGACAATGAAAAAAGTTTCAAAGTGTTATTGTCTTGAACCGCCTCATATTCATCAACCATAGCCTGTTTCCATTCTTTATGTTTTACTACCTCTTGATAAGTAGAAGGTTCAGGTAAAAATCATTTTCTATCAAGGCAAAATTTTCCTTCATTTCTTTGTGATCCCATTGTTCCTATTTTTATTCTGTTCATTAGGCCTTATATATTTCAAAAAGTTGAACTACCCATTTTTGGAAATTGATGTTCACTAGTTTGAGATTGTGAAAAATCACCATCATTGAAAAGAGGGTAGATGTAAACTGAAGTTTTTTGAGCAACTGAAGGTTGTAGGGGCAGAGAGTCATTTTCAGAAGAACTGCTGCTATTAGGAGAGTTGGATGAACTGCTAGAAGACCTAGATGGCACTGGTGAAGAATACAGACTGGATGAATCATTTTCATATGAAGGAAACTCAAGTTCATACCAATTTTGTGAATTTGGTTGAATTTGTAGATTTACGTTTCTTTTATCACTTTTTATTTCTAACTTTTGAAGAATAATTTCAACTTCTTCAACACTCTTACTCTTACTTTCATAAAAAATCACATCTCTGATTACAATAAATTTCCCATTCGAAAAAATTCGGTACCCTTTTTTTTCATTAGAATACCCAATCATTGTGCACTTCAAGTTGCATGCATCAAGCTTAGTTCATTTTTCCTTCCGAACTAAGGCATAACATATGGATCCAAAAGCTACTGAGATGTTTAGCTATGGAGTTTTTCCGCGTTTAAATGGCGAACGGGGCCGCCTTTGGAGCTGTGAAAAACCCATCGGATCACCTAAACATAGAAGCGACATGGTTGCACTCATTACTGGAGACAATTTCGGATTCGGGCCCCTTGTTGCAATGAGATCTATGATTGTAGGCATTGTCACAATGAAGCCATGAGCCATTTAAAGGACCCCTTACTGCACCATGAGCTCCCAAGATACAAAGTTGAATGGATTATTTGTTCTCTCAATTCATCCCTTTAGCGAAATTTTCCAAAAGTTTCGGAAAGATGAAATCTCCACCTTCACATCATATGCATTACTGGTGGCTCCGATACCACACTAAATATAGAAGTGTCCTCGGACACATAATTTTATTAATAATGGAAAAGGAAATTACATAACAAATTTCAAGAGTTTACAAATGTAAAACTTCCACTAATTTTGCAATTAGGAGACTAACCTATTTATAAGATATATGTCCTAAATTAATTTAGTTATGGAACACTTGAAAAAATAACAAGTGTCCATTTACAATGAAATGATATTCTATCCAACCTACTAACTTTATTCCTATTTTAGAGCCTAAGATATGACTCAATTCTAGAGTCCTATATTTTCTAACAATATTCTATTTCTAAGTGTCTCTAATATTTATTAAATATTCTAATTTAATAAATATTTTTTATCCTAAATTTACATTATTATATTTGGATCACCTAACATGATGAACGGTAAGAAGTCTGTCTCACTAGATGAATGAATGAATCTATGAATTTTGAGAAAGAAGTGGTTGTTGACGAAGCTCTGACCAATTCCGTCAAGTGAATCATCGACAAATTCACTCCCTTCGTGTCCCGCTTGTTGAAGTGAATGGGAAACATATATGTCTGCTAAAACAAAATCATATGAATAATCAAAAGAAGAGTAATTAAGTTCTCCTTGTGTGGTGAAGTTCATGAATTTTTCATTTATAATATCAGCCCAAGAAATGGTTGTAATTGTACAAAAACAATGGTGATTTTTTAAGACTCGAAGATAGATAAGAAACCTAGGATGGGTTCATCAACGGTTTAATCATTTGGGGTATCCTAACAGATAAGAAAGAAGGGATATGGAGTGTTTGGAAGCTATAGGAAAAATGAAGGATGCATATGGGGGGATTTATCTTTGGTAAATGTGCATCCTCGGGTAGGAAGGTGTCGAATATGTGAGCTCTCTGAGGGAAAGATAATTTGTGATAAAGATCCATGAGGGTAGCAGGGGGAAAAAAATAGGATAAGGAATCAGAAGGAGGGATCGAAGCACATGGTTAATGGTTTTCAGGGGATATGGTGATCAGAATATTTCCATTCTAAGCCAACACCGACCTGGTTATGAGGTTCATACTGCTTCGACACGAGGTAATTAGATCCGGGAATGGGTGAGTTTGAGGGAATGCAAATAAAGGCAACATAGACTCCCAAAACTTTGATAGGGTCTTGGTTATCCACGTGCTTATGTTTTAGCCACAAATGTAACTCATCGAAAATTAAATTCAAAGTGAGAGTTAGTAACTTTAAAATAGGTATCGACTAGGGGTGTGAGGTCGAAATTGATTTGCGGAGTTGTAGGAATGTTTTCCGCAACATCTTTGGCAGCTTCAAGAATGAATTTCGACGGATGGATGAGCGACCTCGGATATGACCTCTCGCAACATTGTCGACATTATAGATTTATTTTGTCAACTATTTGTTACCTTTACCTTTCGAGTCATTTGATTCTTCGTTTTGGCCTTAGGTGCCATGCTTGATCAGGTATAAACTAGTATAGGTCTTTAAATCTTTCAGGTTACAGATTTAATAACTCAAATAAGTCAATGATAAAAAGTCTGTAGAGTTATTCTTAATGGAAACAAGAAAAAAAAAAAGGAAATACATAATCTTTTATTCAACTGATACTTAAAAAAGACCTACGCCTGGTTCCACCACTTTTAAGTAATAGCCTCCATAGCATAGCGTTCCATGTAGCACCTTTATATGTTTGTTGAGTTCTACTCGTATGAATGTAGATAAGCAAGATTCAGGGGAGCCGTCTAGCAAAGATATTCCAACAGATAGTGATAACGAAGATTAAGGGAGCTATTAAAGTGTATCATTTGCAAAGAAGGAACGCAATCACCAGGTCAAGTGTATTGAGAAAGTACTCTCAATATTTGGCAGCGGCTCTTTTCTCAATCTTGGATAAAACTTCATCTATCAAATATTCATTCCATCCTAGGTGGGCTCCCACAATATTCTCGAGCAGGGCTCTGTAATGCTTCCCTACTATTTTCCCAAACATCTCCTCCTCCCCCTCTCTAACCTCCAACAATGGATGCAAAGGAAACCCTCTCAGTGTCCTCACACTATCTATTTCAAACGAGTTATCCATTTCCACTACGATATTTAGCTCCTCCAGACTTGGACCATAGAAAGGAATGTTGAAGGAGTCTAGTTTCTCGTCCTCAATCAAACCCTATCAGCAAAATCTTGATCACATAAAGAATGTATTTAATCCTAAATATGAGATATTAATATTGAATTATATAATTTACCTCCTTGACCAGCTCCTGAAATGTAGCTTCCAAGTGAAAAGCGCAAGCTCCCAACCCGCTTTGTTCCTTTATATCTTCAAAATTATGGGCCAAGAGAGTGATGAACATGCATCCTCCAGGAATAATATCTTCCAATCTCACATCTAAGAATGCTGCAAAGTCTTGTTTGAATTGGTTTAGATACGCATCGGCCATCGCATCACTAGATATGTAGACATGCCCACCGTTCCAAGCAGGAGAACTTCTATCCTCAATGCTACCAGGGAACCCGAAATCGAAAACGATTAATACACCCTCTTGATCGGTAATAATTATTAGATTTGGTCGATGAGTAAATTAAATGACATAAGTAAAGGGCTTAATATATTTTTTCACTTACTTGTGAAAGCCAATGGAGAGTCGGTGGAGGAATGACAGTAAATGGAGGGTTTATTGTGGGAAAAGTCATCCGTAGTGCGATCCGGGAGACCGTGATGCGAAGTAACATCTAGTCACCGGAGGCTTAAATTCACTCGTGAATTGCTATTGTTGGTAGTCTCGTTTCGCCACCTCCGGCTCCAATTACATATGCGGCTCGGAATGGAGGTGACGTTCGAAACAATGTATTGAAATCATTCGACGGAAGATCGGCGAAGTGAACCAGGAATTCTTGTACGTCGACGCAATGGAGAATGAAAATGGATTTGACAAATTTGTGATGATAGTGTCGAGCTGTGAGAAGAGTGTTGCTACCCGTTGCACAACCAAAGTTCGCAATATGAAACACACCATCTCGTGACCTTTATTAAAGATCCGACGTTCGATAGATCCCCTGCTCCAAAAAGGGGTTTAAGGGCCATAATTATCTTTAACTCGCATATACATAAACGGAAAGATACGCGGTTTTCCCATTAATAAATTCAAAGCAAATAATGTATGGGAACTAACATTCAAATGGGGAAGTAGATTAGGATAATAGAAATACCGCACGGATGGAGAATGGTAGGCATAACTTGAATCTCCATTTCCTCCCTTCATGCATAGCACATTCTCCGGGAGCGTTTACCGTCTCCATTGGACTAAGTATTCAACACTCGATCAAGCAATTATTCTGCAACAATGCAAAAATCTTGGAGCTGAATTGTGACCCTCAAATCCGAGCCCTCAAGCATGCAGCCCTCAGATATTTATAGTGAAAGGAAGATATAACAACAACAATATTTTTGGAATTTAATTCCAATTTCCCGCATCGATCGATAGATGGCGTAAGTCATTGTGAAAGGATCAAAAGACAGCGGAGTAATGGCTGATGGGATTGGAAGGGACAACAATGGCGGTGGAAATCTCCAGTCCAAAACTTCACGTAACCACGATCTTATCTACGACAACCACCGTAAATTAAATTCTCTCGCTAACCATGTTAAGTACTCACTAGCAAAGATGGGCAACAAAGGATGAAGGTGAACCCCCGGAATGGGTGAAGTCAACCATATTTTTTGGGACCCACCAAAGTATTAGGGGAAGAAGGTTTTTAAACCTTAGCATAAAGTTAATTTCTTTTCACTTAGTTTTATATTCACGCATTATATTTTATTTTTACCGTGGGTTAAATTTTTTTTACCGCGGTACATGTTTTTTACTTTGGTTAAGAGAGTTATAATATATATTGTAAATATCTTATATTTACAATATATATATATATATATATATATATATATAAACATTGTAATGTTTAATATACATATGCCATGAGAGAATTGTTTGTTGAGATAGTTTCATGTGCATTGTAATTTTCTCGAAGGCTGAAAAATAGAAAAGAAGCGAGTAGACGAGCATTGTTAAAACACGTAGCATTGTAATTTCGAGCTAGAAGGCGGAAAACAAAAAGACGGAGATACGAGAGAGAAATTTTGTTGTGACTGAAAACGGTGAAATAGTCGGCTACGTGTGTAGCAGCCAAAATAGGAGTTAATTTTTGTGTGAATCGGAACAATGAAAATTTCGAAGAAATTTTTTTTGTAATAGAACAACAATTTATTTTAATGAAATAATGGTGTTTTACTTCTCATCTCTGTCCAAAATTTTTATTTTGTTTCAATCTCTCGTGTTGTAGAAGAGGAGTGACAAATTCGGGTTGCTACGTTATATTCCAAAAAAAGGGGGAGAAAAAAGGCTCCAAGATTACAAAGTAGAAAGTTGTCTCTGTGGAGTAGAGGACAGTGGTGATGCTTTACAATTCCTTTAGATCTAGAATCGAGAGGAGCAGAAATACCGAGAAGTTATAGATATGGACAAAATTGTGCTAAAAGAATAACATATTTAAAAAGTCACAATGAGGAATGAGGAAGAGATGAGTCGATATATATGTGGCTCATTTGGCGAGCAAAGTAGAGTTTTCCGGATTTTCATCATTTTTGGCATTCTTAAGATTGTTGGAGTCGAGTGCCGGGAGTACTGAGCTTGTCCATCATATACTTTAGAATTTCATTTGATTCATCAATGTGAGCACATTTTTTGGAGAGATTATCAAACCATGTTTGAAGGGAAGAAACTCTGGAGAAGAGAAAATTAACATCGACCGCGTTCTTTTCTTCGAGGGCTTGGAAATCGTTTTTAATATTTGCATCCAAAGTCCGCCGGTGGGCGTGGATCCGTTCGATCTCGGCCCGCAAGTCCGCGCAATGCAGAAAATCTTCGCTTTCGGCCATGAAGAAAGTTGGAAGAGAAGGGAGACAGAGTAGATGAGAAGGCCGCAAGGCCAAAGTAACCCGCAGAAAAAATAGTGAGAAAAATGAATAAAGGAAGCAGCCAAACGATGATCGCTTAAGAATCCGAGGCGGATTCGGAGGCTACTGGAGGTGGAGAACGGATTGCTAAAATTATGGTAGAGGAAGACTAATGATGGCAAAGGGTAGATTGAGAGGTGGGATAAAGGGCGGATCGTGGCAGTATTTTATAACAAGGTCCCAACGATTTGCACCCAACGATGAAGAGGGATAGAAGTAATAAGATCACGAGATGGGTGTGGTTAGAGGTACAAATTGAGTCAACAAATTCAGTGAAGCTAGAAGAGAGGATCGAATAAAATCTGCAAACAACAAAGGTCATGATCAAGGAGGGGGAACGATTTGAGAGGATTCATTACAAATCAGGTGGCTCAGAGATCGAGTACATGCACGATTAGATAGATGATCAACATCTTTGTTATGGGAGCGAAGGATATGATGAAGGAAGCTTGATTCATATCTTTGAGGAGGATACGACACCTGCAGATGATTTGATTGAGGGCAATATTGGTAACGAGCTCGTTGGAAACCATATATTTTATAATGATGGCCGAATCCCCTAGGATCATAGCATTGCCAATATTTAGATTCTCTAAGAGATGCATCCCCTGAACAGAGCAAGTGCTTCGACTTCATTGTTGTAGGCAATCCCGAGACTCCATTCGAAGGCCATCAAGGGAACACCAAGAGCGTTTCTAATAATTCCCCCGACGCCAGACAACGCCCGAGTTTGATTTGGAGGTGCCATCGAAGTGGAGTGTGGTTACGCCATCGGCTTTGATCCATTCCGAGAGTTCTTCATCCTTGAAATGAATTTTCCGAGAGCTTTCTTATCTGTAATGAGGCCTAATGGAGGGGATGTGTCCTAGCTTCCTGACCAACAAATCTTTTAGAAATATCTTCTCTTCCACACTCAAGTCAATTAACTCGAAGTTGTGATTTATTTTGGAGCATATGGTTTCTAGAGTGAGACTCTAGGTTTTGTTATATAGCTTGCTACTAGAGGTCGCCTTGTCTCTAAAGATCTTGTTGTTTCTAGCTATCTAAATATTCCCCATGAACAAATATGGAAAGGTTTTCTAGATCGTCCAAGATATTTTTTTCTTCTTATTGGTCCATGGATAGTTGGTATTCCGGGCTTTAAGCAAAATCGTAACGAGAGAGAAATGAAGACCAATCGAGCTGAACAAATTCGGTGAGCGTAGTCCAACACCGAGTGGCGAAGGGACATGAAATAAACAAATGATGGATCGTTTCCTTGTTGTTGTAGCAGCTTGGGGAAAATTGAGGGACCAATGAAGCCCCTTTTTTTTGAGATTGTTTGAAGTTATAATTTTACCTCTCATGAGAAGCCAGGAGAAGAATTTGATCTTTGGGATTACTTCAGTCTTCCAAGCCTCTTTCCAATTTTTTCCCAGATAGGCGCTCGAAAAATATCTTTGCACAGTAGTCCGATAAGCGGATTTTATAGAGAAGGAAAAACGTCGTGGGGTCCCAACTATAGCGATCTATGCTCGTTTCGATCTATGGGGAGCAGAGCCTTGAAGATAATTTTGAAGGTTTTGAAGTTCCTCTACACGGTGAGGGGGAAGGAGGAAATTTCCACCAACCCCACATGAGGTTATGACTGTCCCATTTTGAAATCTGGTTCAAATAGCTATATCCCATATTCATCGAAATAACGAAAGGATATTCCGAGAGTTCAAGTTTTCAATAATAGGAGAGTTTCCCATAATTTTATCCGGACCGATGTTGATGTTTCTTCCCCCCTCCGGGAACTTTAGAAAGATTCTGAGCTAGAAGAGGGATAGCTTTTTTGTAGGAGGACCCGGATTTTGGTACAAGGTCGATCGGGGATCTCGTGAGAGAAGAGATGATGCCTGGAGGAGGTAAGATATTTAACTCCCAACACCAATTTCCACCTCGGGACTCGTTCCCCCATTTATGAATCTCCAAACAATTTTTGCACCAAAGGATTGATTCAAGAGCTTGGGAGACCGAATGCCGAGACCTCCATGTTCCTTGTCTTGAATAACTTGGCTCCACTTTAAAAGATTGTATTTTTTTTCCGTTCTTTCCTCCTTGCCAAAGGAAATTCCTTAAAATGGATTCCATCTTAGAAAGAACGCTATTAGGCGCTTGAAGGAGAGTGAACTGATATAGGCGAGAGGGAGGATAGTCCCGATTTGAGAAGAATGATGTGTCCAGCGAGATTAAGCCGATAAGACCCCCATTGATATAATTTTCTTTTCATTTTATTAATAGTAATATTCCATACTTCCTGCCTTTATCGGTAGGATACCGACCGGCATGTCGAGATAGTTGAAGTGATCCCAGTTTTGCTTGTAAGGGATGCTCGAATATAGAAGCAATAATATGGAGAGTGTGATTAGAAGTGTTACATCCGTAGATGCAGCTTTTGATATGATTGATGAGACCCCCTTGAAAACATCATAAATTTATCCAAAATATTTTTTGAAGCGATGAGCTATAGTGTTAGAAGCTCCTCCCATAAGTAAGGTGTCATCTCGCGAACCGAGAATGATTCATATTTTTACACCATTGCCATATTTGATACCGGTTATGAGACCGACCCCATCTCATGTGATCCAAGGCTCGCTGAAGGATTCCGCCATTAGGATGAACAAGTAAGGAGAGAGGGGGAAGCCTTGTCTTAGACCTCTAGAATCTTGGAAAGAAGGGGTTCGACTCCCATTGATGAGGGGTGAGATCCACGAGCCAGTGATGCAAGCTTTAATTAGGTCAAGGAAATTGTGATCAAATCCCATTTTTTGGAGAACAACGAGGAGGAAGGAATGCCTTACCCTGTCGAAAGCATTGGCGAGGTCTAATTTCAGGATAAAGCCTTTTTCATTTTGGGAGAAGCTAGAGTGGATGGCCTCTTGGACAAGAAGGATAGAGTTTGAGATTTTTCTATGGGATAAGAATCCTCCCTGATTTTCTGAGATAAGACTATTCATGAGGGGTTTGAGGTAGGTGGCTAGGATTTTGTGATAATCTTGTAGGAGGAATTGCATAGGGATATGGGGCGAAATTTGGTAAAGGAGGAAGGACGGTTCTCCTTGGGGATGACGGCGAGGAAATTTGAGTTAGTATAGCCCCCAATTTTATTCTTACAATGAGTCCAGCGAATCATTTTTATAAAGTATTTCTTGATGAGTGGCCAATGGGCTCGATAGAAGGAGATTGGGAAACCATCTGGGGCCAGAGCTTTGTCCGAGTGGAGGGTCCAAATAGCTTCTTCTCGCCTCATTTTTTAGAAAAGTCCCCGTTAACGGTGTTGTAGACTTCTTCGAGTGATCAGAGTTGAGAGATATTGAAGAAGGTTGGATTAGTCTTGAACCTCTTTATTTTCAGTGAGTAGGTCTTTATAATGCACTATAGCTGCATCTTTTATCACTTCTTGCTCAATTTGAAGAATCCCTATGTCATCTCTAATGGAGTCGATATTGTTTCTAGCCTTTCGGACAATAGTTTTCTTATGGAAAAAAAAGCAATATTCTTGTCACCGACTTGAATCCACATATTTCTTGATTTCAACCGCCATTTCTCTTCCTCCTCCCCGTTAATTCAATAGAGCTGCCAGGTATAAGTCCTTTTCTTGATTGAGCTGATCTTGAGTTGGTTCTTGCTTTTTCAATGTTGGCATGTGCTTCCCTGCAATTTTTCTTTAACTTCCTTTGTTTGCGCTGCTTTCTGGTTCCTTGTAATGATACCTAGCCCATTATTTTAAGGCTTGTTTTGTTTTTTTCAATTTTGTTTCCCATATAAACCTAGGCCACCCTTCGACATGTTCCGTCCAAACATCCCGGGACGAGCCGATTGGCGCTCGGGGAACTCATTCCATAGAGGAATATATTTAAAGGGGATAGGCCCAAGATGTCGTTTTTCATTCAAGGAGAGAGTAATTGGATAATGATCGGAGGTGCTGAAAGCAAGCACATTAGTCGATGTTGAGGAGAATCGAGAGAGCGAGAGAGACAACAACCAAAATCCTATCAAGTCGTTCCATAATGTTATCTTTGCCAAGTCTCCCGTTGTTCCAAGTATACCTACGGTTTTCGGGCGCTATGCCAACAAGTTCCTGTTCTTGCATGATGTTTTGTAGCCGAAGTACGAAGGGGTCATGACCAAAGATCCCACCCCTCTTCTCATTCAAGTGCGTAATTAGATTTAAATCGCCCCCCAGAATAATGTTGCTATTGTCTTCACTATTCATATCTTCTCTCAAGGAGGCCCAACATAACTCTTTTTCTTTGTAATGATTTGGGCTATAGATGTTGTAAACAATTATCTGTTGCTGATTTTTGATACTTTCCAAAACAATTTTGAGCTAGTGAGAATTGACAGTGTTACCTTTGAGCTACCATTTTTTTGAAAAAGTACCTTCATAGAGTGTTTCTTTGCTAATGATTTTCTGCATATCCACTTTACTTTGTTTTTTTTCCCGAAGAAGAAGGATTTAAAGCTTTTTTAGAGTTAATGAAATCTCTAAGGGCTTTTGATTTAGATGGGTGCCCGGACCCCTACTATTCCAGGGGAAAGGACCTTCATCATTTCAAAGGATATGAATGAAGGGTTGCTCTCCCTCCTTGACTCTTTTTCCCTAAATATTTTTTTATTTTGTCCCGGTATGTAGTTTTCAATGGGGTTTTGAGAGCCCATAGTCTGTCTTTTTCGAGCATTTTCATTTCTCTCGTTTCCTATTAGTTCACCTTCCAAGTCCCTGCTTTTTATGAGAGTCCAAAGAGGCGCCATGCTCTTTAGAAGAGGTTCTTGTAATGTGGGTGGAGGGGGTATCTTGGGAGGAGGAGGGGGAAATTAGGGTGAAGGGGGGGAGAATGGGGGGGGGGTTCCAAAAGAGGGGGGATGAGGGGGAGAGGGGGGGGATCATCATCCAGGGGGGAGAAATGGAAGAGAAGCGGTTGGATTGATCGAGAGGTTGAGAAGGGATAGAAGGTCCAGATGGTTGACTGAGAGGCTCCCGTGTTTGGGAAGAATTAGAGGGCGTGGGATTGGATTTCAGAAGAGTGGCTCCTTGAGGTTTGGGATTGGGTTTCTTTTTCTTGACAATTTCCCAAGGTTGCTCTGATTCTGTGTTTTCAACTTCAACATTTTTAGGACAACGATTAGAAAAATGGCCATATTCGTGACATACCTTGCATTTGAAGGGGATTTTCTCATAGTATATCTGTTGGATGTGCGTCCAATCATCCACTTTGAGTTTGATAGCTTCAGGGAGACCTTTGCCCAAGTCTACTTCAACACGCATTATGGTGCGAGCGAGCATGTTTTTCTTTGGGCTCGCTTCGTCGATCAATTTTCTGATCGCATTCCCAATAGCTCTAACAGAATCGTCCCCCAACAATGCAAGGGAAGGTGTGGCGGACGCACCTAGACTGGAATTGCGTTTGGGATGTCGAGTTTAGGATCGAAGTCGGGGGTCCATTTATTGAGATATAAACTGCGAGAATCCATAAAATAAGGCACATTTTTGGAAGATCAAATCTTTGTCTTCTTTGGTTTCAAAATGAAAGGTGAAGTAAACTTTGCCACGTAACCCGATCAAGATTTTGCCCAGTAAATTTGTTAGACCAATTTCTTTCAATCCATCTTGGGACCGTCTTCAAGTATGGCCATAGTCCTGTGAATCGACCAATCGGACCCTTATCCGCAAGGGAAAGCGTCGCCATGTGAGGAAGAGATGGGGGGTAGAACCACTTCCTGAAGTCCATCGAGCTTTTTAACAAATTTAGAGATAGCCGGACGAGGTTTGGGAGGGCTCGGAGAGCCAACGAGGTCGAAAAATTCATGGGCTTGGGCCACAAAATCGAGAACTTCCTCGGAGCCCATGATAAGAGCATAGGGAGGGACACGGGGTCGAAATACGGCAGCATCCCAGGTAGAAGAGGAACTTTTATTCCTTTGTTTTGTTAGAATTAATCAGAAAATTCCAACATGGTAGCAGAGCTAGTCCAGGCTCTTTGAAGGTGTCAAAGAATCTAAAGGAAGGATTTTGTTGTAGCAGCTCTCTAGTAGAGTGAAGGCTCAGCAATAGTCCAAGTTATTTCTCAAAACAGAGTTTATTGTTTGATGTTAAGATTACAATCCACATAGCTGTAAAAGAGAAGTCTCAAGAGTTTTAGAGACAGGTTTTATTTCTTAGCACAGAGACAACTTATTTATATAAAAAATAAAACACAGTCACAATGGAAATAGCAGGCACCGGTCTAAAAAAATCCCAAAATTTTGAAGTTTAATGGGAAGAATAATGATTATTGGGCTATCACTATGAGAGCTCTGTTTGCTTCACGAGGACATATGGGAGCTTGTTGAGAATGGCTACCCGGAACTAGCGAGATCCGAGCGGTGTTGGTCGCTTTGACGATAGTGAGAAAGAGATTTGCTAAAAGATAATAGGAAGAAGGATTCCAAATCCCTCTTCTATATTTTTCAATCTGTACATGAGAGTATTTTCCCAAGGATTGTAGCAAAGCAAACAAATTCTAAGGAGGCATGGGATATTCTCAAGACAACCTATCAAGGCATGGAGAAGGTGAAGACAAAAAAAGTTACAAATGTTGAGGAGAGATTTTGAAACTCTCTCGCATGAAAGAGTCCGAAAAATATTGACTCATTCTTCACACAAGTTATTGGGTTGGTTACCCGAGATAAGGTCTCGTGGAGAGACACTTGAAGACATGAATAATTGTGGAGAAAATCTTGAGAAGTCTACCCTCAATATTTGATGTCTTAGTAGTGGCAATAGAAGAAACAAAGGATCTCTCACAATTTACGAGTGGATGAGCCGAGTGCATCCTTGATGTCTCATGAACATAGACTGAACCGAGGATCGTATTCCTCATTGGAACAAGCCTTCAAGACCCAAATGTCTTTTCGTCGAGGCTCAGTGTCAAGGCGAGAGGTAAAGGGAGAGGCGAAGCCAAAAAAAGAGGCAGAAACAACCCTACAAGTTCGAGTGGAAGGAGCAACAATCAAAACTAGAATGAAGGCTCAAGCCAACAGCAAGCTCATGGACAAAGGTATGATAAATCCCAAGTCCAATGTCATTATTGCAAGAAATATGGGCACTATGCCAATAAATGTAGGAAAAAGAAAAATGACATGAATAATAGGTAGAATGCTAATTTAGCAAAAGAAGAAAATAAGAACCAGAAGAATGTGTTGTTAACATGTAACATAGCACAAGATAAAAAAAATGGTGTATGGTTCTTAGACTCAGAGTTGTAGTAACCACATGACTCGAAGCATAGCAATGTTTGCTAATCTTGATGAAAATTTTAAATATGAGGTAACAATAGGAATTGATAGTAAGATATCTATCAAGGGAAAAGGCGAAAGTCGAGTATCCTAGCAAGAAATGAAGAACAGAAGTTTGTGCTGGATGTATATTATGTACCGGGCTTGAAATGCAATACGTTAAGCATTAGATAGCTCATTAACAAGGGCTACAATGTATTTTTTAAATATGATGTGTTCACAATCATGGACATACCTCCAAGCAAGAAAGTCATTGTGGAGGTGCAGATGACAAGAAATAGGATGTTTCCTCTCAAGCTTAGAGAAAATTTGAAGGAAGGAAGAAATGTAGCAGCTGTAACACAAGAGGTCTTTCAAGAGGAAGTGAAAGATGAAAATTGGTTATGGCACTTGAGATTTGGACATCTCAATTTCGGAGGCCTGAACTTGTTGCACAGAAAGGGAATGGTAAAAGCATTACCATTGATTGAGAAACTGAGACGGCCTATGTGAAGGCCGCATCTTGGGCAAACAACATAGAGAAAATTTTCCAACAGGAAAGAGTATAAGGACAAAGGCACCCTTAGATATTGTCCACTTAGATTTGTGTGGACCAATGCAAGCGCCATCTTTAGCTCGTCGAGAAATATGTTTTGACATTCATAGATGATTACACCAGAAATACATGGGTGTATTTCTTGAAACAGTAAGAGTGAAGTGTTTGAGAAATTCCACCACTTCAAAACTCTTCTTGAGAAGCAAAGTGGGCACTACATCAAAGTGTTGAGGATCGACGAGAGGTGGAGAATACATCTCCAAAGAGTTTTTTGCATTTTTTTAGGGAGAATGGCATACAAAAGCAGTTTACCACAAGGTACACACCTCGGCCAAAATGGTGTTACTGAAAGGAAAAAATCGGACCATCATGGACATGGTTAGAAGTATGTTGAAGGAAAATTTTTTTTCCAAATGAGTATTGGGTGGAAGCTTTCAATTATGCAGCGTACATCTTGAATATATGCCCAACCAAAAGCTATCATGAATACAATTCCGGAAGAAGCGTGGAGCGGCATAAAGCGCATGACACCCACATGAAATTATTCGGTACGTGTAGCATATGCACATGTTCCGGATAAACAAAGGAAGAAGCTTGACAATAAGGGGGAGAAATGTATCTTTTTTTGGATACAAAGTGATGAGTCCAAAGCATACAAACTCTATAATCCATCCACCAAGAAAGCGAGTAATAAGCAGAGATGTGTAATTTATAGAAGAAGAAGCTTGGGATGGAAGCTTAGAGAAAATGGTGAATGTGAAGACATGTGTGTCTCATGAAGAAGAAGAGGAAGGGACAACAGCAAATAATCCCTCCACGGTGGCTCCTCCTCCACCACCGCAAGCACAAAAAACCACACCACATGTTGGAAATAGAACAACCTTGAGAAATCAAGGAAGTGCTTCTTCAAGCACACCACAGGGTATAGAAACACCCTTGAGTTCAAGTGGAACTCTAAGTACACCAAGAAGACCAAGATTCAGAAATCTAAGTGAGATTTATGAACAAGGAGAGGTAAATGATAATTCTGGTTTGAATTCTTTATTTGCTTTGTATTCTCATGTTGATCACCCAATTTATTTTGAAGATGCCGTAAAAGAAGAAAAATGGATTGAAGAAATGGATGAAGAAATTGGTGCAATTGAAAAGAGTGATACATGGGAGTTAGTGGATCTTCCAAAACACAAAGAAGTGATTGGAGTTAAATGGGTCTACAAGACCAAAAGAAATGTTGAAGGCAAGATTGAAAGGCACAAAGCAAGACTTGTTGTCAAAGGCTACAAGTAGCAACAAGGAAAAGACTATGAAGAAACCTTTGCACTGGTTGCAAGGATGGAAACAGTGAGAATAGTGTTGTCCATAGCAGCACAACAAAAATGGAAGGTTTATCAAATGGAGGTTAAATCTGCATTCTGGAATGGAGTGTTGAAAGAAGAGGTATATGTTGAACAACATCCAGGCTATGAGTTTGAAGGCCAAGAGCACAAAGTATGCAAGTTGAAGAAGGCTCTTTATGGCCTGAAGCAAGCTCCAAGAGCATGGTACAACAGAATAGATTCTTACGTAATTGAAAATGAATTTGAGAAATGTGATGGAGAACCCACACTCTACATAAAGGAAAATGATGGTAAGATACTTATTGTTTTTTTATATGTAGATGATTTAATATTTACTGGCAATGACGTTTCTCTCATTGCTGATTTTAAAGCAGTCATGAAGAGTGAATTTGAAATGACTGATTCGGGTTTCTTAAGATATTTTCTTGGAATTGAAGTAGAGCAGAATGACAATGGTATTTTCATTTCCCAAGCAAAATATGTTGAAGTAGTTTTGAAAGGATTCAACATGCAGAACAACAAGGCAACTGTAAGTCCAACTTTCATGGGGTTGAAATTGAGTAAAGAAGATAGCAGCAAGGATTTTGATCCAAAACTGTTTAGAAGCATAGAGAAACCTCATGTATTTGATTGCAACTAGGCTGGATATAATGCACACTGTTAGTTTCATCTTCAGGTTTGTGGAAAGGCCGAAAGAGACTCATTGGAAAGAAGCCAAGATAATTCTAAGGTATGTGAATGGAACGAAGGGGTTTGGTATCTTATACTCCTCATCTAAAAATTTTGAATTAACAGGCTACACTGACAGTGATTGGGCTGGAAGTGTAGATGATAGGAAGAGCACATATGGATATGTGTTTCACTTGGGATCGGGAGAAATTTCATGGGCTTCTAAGAAGCAACCAGTAGTTGCTTTATCAATAGCAGAGGCAGGATATTTGGCAGAAACAGCAGCATCATGCCAAGCAGTATGGCTGAGAAGAGTACTTAGAGATTTGTGTCATGTACAGGAAAAAGGCAAAACCATTTACTGTGATAATAGCTCAGCGATAACTTTATAAAAAAATTATGTATTTCATAAAAGAACAAAGCATATTGATGCTAAATTTCACTTCATAAGAGAATTGTTAATAATGGCGAAATTGTTTTGCAGCACTGTAGAACAAAGGAATAGTTTGCTGATATTTTAACAAAGCCACTAACACAGAACAATTTTAACTATTTCAGGAAGTTCCTGGGTATGCAGGAAAACCCAGAAGTTGAAATTATGGGGGAGTGTTGGAATTTAATTCCAACTGCCCGCATTGATCAACAAACGACAGAAGTAATTGTGAAAGGATCGAAAGACAACAGAGTAATGGCTGATGGGATTGGAAGGAACAGTAATGGCAGTGGAAACCTCCAGTCAAAAACTTTATGTAACCACGATCTTATCTGCAGCAACCACCAGAAATTAAATTCTCCGCCAACCATGTTAAATACTCAGCCAACAAGTAGTTTTGGAGGGGTAGCAAAGATGGGCAGCAAAGGATGAAGGTGAACCCCTGGAATGGGTGATGTCAACCATATTTTTGGGACCCACCAAAGTATTAAGGGAAGAAGGTTTTTAAACCTTAGCATAAGTTTAATGTCTTTTGACTTAGTTTTATATTCATGCATGATATTTTATTTTTATCGTGGGTTAAATTTTTTTACCGCGGTACATGTTTTTTACTTTGGTTAAAAGAGTTATAATATATATTGTAAATATCTTATATTTACAATATATATATATATATATATATATATATAAATATTTTAATGTTTAATATACATATGCCATGAGAGCATTGTTTGTTGAGACAGTTGTTGTGCATTGCAATTTGCTCGAAGGATGAAAATAGAAAAGAAGCAGAGTAGACAGAGCATTGTTAAAACACAAAGCATTGTAATTTCGAGCTAGAAGGCAGAAAATAAAAGACAGAGATACAGAGAGCAATTTTTCTGTGAGTGAAACAGTGAAATAGTGAGCTGCGTGTGTAGCAGCCAACAGGAGTTAATTTTTGTGTGAATTCAAAATAATAGAAGTTCTGACGAAATTTTTTTGTAATAGAACAACAATTTATTTTAATGAAATAGTAGTGTTTTACTTCTCATCTCTGTCCAGAATTTTTATTTTTTTTCAGTCTCTGTGTTGTAAAAGAGAAAATTTTATTCCTCTATTTCGTTAGAATTAATTAGAAAATTCCAACAAATATAATGATGATGTCAGACTCCTGACGTCATATGACGTGACCCTATTCTATCTCAGCATTTTAACGTCATGGGGGACATGTGATGTAGAAAATTAGATGTACTACATCAACAAATTAGACTGGGAGTGTGAGGTTTGGATCGAATTTGACGGTTTCCACAAGGCAATTAACAGTAGATACTATTAATGCTTCCACCCTGTTCAGGGTACTCGTTAGTATGAAATATGTAAAAGGTTAATTTCTCAAATTGAGAAGTGGTATTATTTAAAATTCCAACCCTGGTCTGCATTCAGAAGACAATTAGACATTATGGATATTTGTTGTGCACCACGGTAAGAATCTCAAATTTGAATTACATTTCAATTCTGCAACATAATACTCATTTTCAATCATTTTTGGTTGTATCTCATGGGAAAATCACTTTGAACAAATGACCCACCCTGTCACGGCACACAATTTTCAAGTCAAATTCCATTACCGTTGGTAGTGAAAATATTCTTCTCTTTGCACAAATTCTTAAAAATAACACTTCTTGCTGACCGTTTTTATATCTTTAGAAAAAGAAAGAAATTCTGATATACGTTTTTGAAAAAATATAGTTGAAATCTTTGAAAATTTAAATTATAGTTATTAGGATTTGTTAGGATTATGCCTACTTTAGTATATTTTGGATTGGGTTTGTTGAGGTTGTTGAGAGATTCTCTCAACCTCTCTCTCCAAGATTAGAATCAGTTGGATCTCACTCCAACTATAAGTATCTCTTGTGTATGTGAGTAATACAATTAATTATTGTGTGTTATTCCTATGGAATGGCTACTCTCTCCAATTGTAATATGGTATCAGATCTTGGCTGGGCTTAATACCTCATGGGCATACCCAAGAAAATGTGAGAGATATGATATTGAGTATGTTGTAGGGGAGTAGCATATTTTAAGTATGTTTGCCAATTGTATTTATGTTTTTTAATTGTTATGTGAGTAGTGAAGATATTTTTCTCCTCCCGCTAACTTGATATATCCTGGATAATTAATATAGCGTTGTATGTGGTGAGTCACGGAGGTTGTGGAAGTGCATTTGCTGCAGTTGAAACATGGTGGAATCAGGGCTCTTGAAAAATGATTGCTCAGCTTTTGTTGAAGCTTTGTTTTTGAGTGTGTATCTACATGGTTGTTTTGTCATGATTCATAATACGTTATCCCTCCTAGTGTCTTTCTTCATTGTTTTGTCCTGGTGAGAAGTCGAATGGGCTCGTGGTGGTACGTGTCTTCATTGTTTATTTGAATTTATTGGTGTCCTCTGTGTATTGGCTCTCGTGTCAAGCGAAAACATAAAAAAATGGGTTTACCTTCGTTCTCAACGTTTTGAACAGATCATGCAATGTTGTAGTCTCTATATAATCAACGTCTTTTACAGAACGTCTTGAAGAAAATACTCAGGTTAGGTGCCCTTTTCCAGTCTCTTAATTACTTACATCATTATCCCATGGCACACGGTAACCTGCCATCTGCATCCTCATGCTCATACGGCCGCAAAAACTACTATGTCTATGATGTCTTTCTAAACCCCGTGGGACGGATTGCAAGGAAACCTTCACCACCGATCTGTATAATCACCTTCGCAGATACGTTCTGCGAGTATTTCTGGACAAGTGGGAATTACAAAATGGAGAAAAAAATGCCATCGACTTCAGATCGTTCGAGAGAAGAGGGAGGGTGCAGTTCTCAACTTCATGTGATGGTCGTGGATGACAGCATTATAGATCGAAAAGTCATCGAAAAACTATTGAGGAACTATAGATAGTGGGCAAATAGACTTCAGTGACATATATATCAATTAAATCCTTCCTGGCCGTGGAACAAGTTTTAAGAAATGATCCTAAAGATTATTGAAAACCACAGTGATGGGTTGGTCGCTTTCTTGGTTGCATGCATCAGGGTTTTATGTCAAATTTGTTATTTTTATATTGTTTAAGTGGTAAAGAATAACCAATTATTGAATAGACTTACACAATTTAAAATATCGGTTCTTGATGTTCTTCGGTGCCAAGAGAATGTATCGCTAGTTTGATTGTGAGAATTTGTTATATGTTGTAGATTCTTGTTGTATTTCGATGCTCCAAGATCGAAAATTACAGGTTACCTTTACCTTGTGAGTTTGTAAGTGTGTAAAGTTCATTTTGTAGGATTGACCACTGATCATATTTTGTACCTAGAATATTTTCCTATACGATTGTTGAAATTTATTCTTTGGGTTTATTTCACAGATGGAAATATTTCCATAGGGTAGTTAAATGTCGAGACTCTTCTTCGGGAGTGTCAAGAATTTTTAATCTTACAAATTCAGAATTGATGGTCAGAAGCAGGTGTACTTTAAATGGGTTGAAAGGTAAGCTTGAAGATGTGGAGAAAGAAAGAGTGAAGTCCAGAAGATTGCAGAGTGGGTAGAGTTGCTAATGAAGACTAGATCAGACAAAGCGACGAAAGTTAAAAGTGTTGTCACACTTTTGTAATTGTGATTAAGTATTATATGTTTTGTAAAGTAAGCATTAAGGGAGGGTATTAGGATTTGTTAGGATTATGCTTACTTTAGTATATTTTGGATTGGGTTTGTTGAGGTTGTTGAGAGATTCTCTCAACCTCTCTCTCCAAGATTAGAATCAGTTGGATCTCACTCCAACTATATGTATCTCTTGTGTATGTGAGTAATGCAATTAATTATTGTGTGTTATTCCTTTGGAATGGCTTCTCTCTCCAATTTCAATAAATTTTGAATAGTTTAAATATTTTTAATGATATTAAATCTATTTTCACTTTTAAAAAATTCTTCAAAAAAATTTTTGATATACGATTTTGAAAAAATATAATTGAAATCATTCAAAAATTAAATTATAGTAATTTTGAATATTTTTAATGAAAATAAATCTAGTCTTTAAATTCTCCCATGATAAAATTTCAAATGTGTTGAAGAATTTCACATGAGAAATTCATGATGCCATTCATTTTTAAATCGTCTGTCCCGGTTTTTTCATGCAATAAATGGAAATATCTATGTGGAAAAAAGTCTTCTACTTGGTTTGTTAGACAAGTTTGTTTGCCTTTAGATGGTGTGTCTCAATGTTTTCGCACATTGATTTCAAATATCAATATGGAAAAATGTGGGTTTCATAATCGGATGGTCAGGAAAGAATACCAGCACTTTTGAAATGGAAAGCGATAGGAAAATGTATGACCATGCCAAGTAAAAATTGTAAATAAAATGTCATTTCCTCAACTTCGTGGTGGAGTTTTATTGGACATTTCAACTCTAAATTTATTCCATGTTCAAAATAATAAATGGAAAAAGATGTGCATAGGTTAAACATGAAAAAAAATCACAAAATATCATGAAAGATGACAAAAATGTTGGAATTTCTGAGAATTCCAGAACAATATGGAGAGAAAAATGCTCTCCTCTAAACATAGAGAAATTAATAAAAAAATTTCTTCAAGATATAGAGTTTCAACACTTTGAAAAACTTCTATTCATTAACCAAAAACTAACTATCACAAAGCTTCTTCATGCAGAGGGATTACAAAAACTAGACTGCTTGAAACGCAGTGCACAAAATAGACTGTCTCTGTTCTCTCAAAATACTCTGTTCTCACTGTCTAAAAAACAAAATAAAACATTGTTGTGTGTTTACTTTTCACACTGCTGTGCATACAAAAAACATTACAATACATGCCTCTCGGGCTTTTGCTTTTTTTTATACCACAACACTTTTTTAAGAAAACAAAACAACTATTAAACTAAAGAATATGTCGCAGCATATGTTAATAAAACAAAACTATTTAAAATTTTCGGGGGCCCACATTACATTGACCATATGTTATATATCATAACATAACTACAAAGGTTAAGAAACCTTTTGATTGCGTGACAAAAAAAATAACAAACAAAACATAAAACACAATACTCCGCCCGGACTTCAAACCTGTTTAAACCAAAATACATTGAACCTTTTCGCGTTACAATTTGGGGTCGAGTGACGTCATGAATTGTGCGTGCAATGGATTATCCAATCCATCCTATAACTCCATATCAGGTCCAGAAAAACATTTTGGGTACGGTGGCAAAATGTGACGCAAAAACCTTTTATTAACTCCGCCATATAATAAAGATCGGCTTCGGAACTTCACTTTGCAATCGGGCCAAAAAAAAAAAGTTTGCAATGCAATATAAAACCGTCGCCTGGTCTGTGGGACCTTGGATTAAAGCAGAGGGCGATTGAAATATGTTTTCATTGCAATCGTGCCAATTGCATCGCATCATTCAATGGTGGCAATAGACAAATGCGGTTGTATCATATAACTTTCGATTGCGATTATGATCACGTCACAATCTCCCACATCAACAAGACACTTGATCGTAACAATATTTTTGCGATTTCGATTAAAAGGAATGTGGGGACCACCGGTCTTCACTTAAAACTAACTCTCGCGTTCAACAATCAAAATAAAACAAATTGCTCTATTTTTTATATTTTTAATGTGTAAGCTCTGTTTCCTGAATATACTCTATTCTTTCAAAATAACATGATAGGCGCCGAAGCACAACAGAAGCTTTGTTTCTCATTTTAAAAGGACTAGCATTGAAAAACCAAAACTTCTGTAAACACTGGACTGTAAGGTTTCAATGAAAACTGGTTGTTCAGCAAATTTAGAAAGTGGCCCATGACACGGTTTTACAAACTTATTTGGAAAGTGGCTTACATTACAGAGAGAAGTTGAAAGTAATATTTCAACACTCCCCCTTAATTTCAACTACTGGGTTATCAGTCATACCCAGACGTTTCCTTAAAAACTCAAAACCCTTCTGCCCCAATGGCTTGGTAAGAATGTCTGCAAACTGTTCTTGAGTTCTGCAGTGTTCTAAAACAACTTCACCATTGTTCACTAATTCCCTGATGTAGTGAAACTTTGTGTCAATGTGTTTCGTTCTCTTGTGAAACAAAGAATTCTTGGATAATGCAATAGATGAGCTATTTTCATAATAAATCATTGTTCCTTTTTCTTTCTCTTGGCACAAACTTCTCAACATCCACCTCATCCAAATTGTTTGACATGCTGCTGCTGTAGCTGCCACATATTCTGCCTCTGCTATAGACAACACTACAATAGGCTGTTTTTTAGAAGCCCATGAAATGGCTCCTGAACCCATGTGAAAAACATAACTTGATGTGCTTTTCCGGTCATCTACACTTCCAGCCCAATCACTGTCAGTGTATCTAATTAAATCTAAACATTATGAAGTAGTATATAAAATGCCATACCTTTTTTCTCCCTTAACATACCTCAGAATCCTTTTTGCTTCCTACCAATGTGATTCTTTTGGCCTCTCTGTGAATCTGGAAATAAAACTAACAACATGCATTATATCCAGCCTAGTTGCAGTCAAATACATGAGGCTGCTAACTATGCTCTTGTACAAGCTAGGATCAAAATCCTTACTGCTTCCCTCTTTGCTGAATTTTAATCCCATCACTATGGGTGTTATTGCTGCCTTGCAATCCTGCATGTTAAATCTCTCCAAAACCTCATTAACATACTTTTCTTGTGAGATAAAAATCCCTTTTTCATTTTTCTCTACTTCTATTCCTAAGAAGTATCTCAAGAAACCCATATCAGTCATTTCAAATTCTTCTTTCATGACCTTTTTAAAATTTTCAACAAGGCAATCATCATTACCTATAAAAATAACATCATCAACATATAATACAACACTTAGAATTTTACCATCTTTTTCTTTGATGTAGAGGGCGGTTTCTCCCTCATATTTTTCAAATCCATTTTCCAGTAGATAGGAATCTATCCTACTGTACCATGCTCTTGGAGCTTGCTTCAGCCCATAAAGAGCTTTCTTCAATCTGCACACTTTGTGTTCTTGGCCTTTCTTCTCGTAGCCTAGCGGTTGTTCTATATAAACATATTCCATTAAAACTCAATTTAGAAATGTTTACTTGACATCCATTTGGTAAAATTTCCACTTGTTTTGTGCTGCTATGGACAACACTGCTCACATGATTTCCATTCTAGCAACCGATGTGAAATTTTCCTCATAGTCTCTCCCATGCTGCTGCTTATACCCTTTGACAACAAGTCTAGCCTTGTGTCTCTATATTTTTCCTTCAGCATTACTCTTGGTCTTGTAGACCCATTTAACTCCAATAACCTCTTTACCTTTTGGGAGTTCAACTAAATCCCATGTCTTGTTTCTTTCTATGGCATTAATCTCCTCATCCATAGCTTCTATCCACTTCCTATCTTTAATAGCTTCCTCAAAATGAATAGGATCATCAACATGAAAATATAAAGCAAACAAAGAGTTCATACCTTCATTTGCTACCTCTTGCTCATAAATCTCATTTAAATTTTTGAACTTTGTTCCTCTTTCATCTGGTGTATGAGTGCTTGAAGAAGCACTCGAATTTCCTCCTTGTGGTGTGCTTGGAGAAGCACTTTCATTTCTCATAAAGGGTGTGCTTTGCTACCCTTGTGTTGGTGCTATTGTTGGGGGATGTATTTCTTCCAAATCATCATCATTTTCATCATGAGACAAACAATGTTTAACATTCACTGTTTTCTCTATGCTTCCATCCCAAGCTTCCTCAATAAACTAAACATCTCCGCTCACAATAAACTTCTTGGTGGATGGGTTATAGAACTTGTAAGCTTTGGATTTCTCACTGTATCCAATGAAAATACGTTTCTCCTCCTTGATTTCCAACTTCTTCCTTAGCTGATCTGGAATGTGTGCATAAGCCACACATCCAAAAACTTTCATATGGGTGACACCTTGCTTTGTGCCACTCCATGCCTCTTCCGGAACTTTGTTCATGACTGCTTTTGTTGGGCACCTATTCAAAATGTATGTTGCACAATGTACAACTTTAGCCCAATAATCATTAGGGAAATGCTTTGCCTTTAACATACTCCTTACCATATCCATGATTGTTCTATTCTTCCTTTCGGCAACTGCATTTTGTTGCGGAGTGTACCTTGTTGTAAACTGCTTATGAATTCCTTTTTCTCTACAAAAACATAGAAATTATTTGGAGATATACTCACCTCCTCTATCAGTCCTTAGGAATTTGATATGAAGCCTACTTTGCTTCTCTACAAGTGCTTTGAAATTGCAGAATCTTTCAAACACTTCACTTTTGTTTTTCAAAAAGTAAACCAAAGTTTTTCTAGTAAAATCATCAATAAATGTTAACATATATTGGCTGCTTGCAAGTGATGGAGTTTGCATCGGTCCACATAAATCTGAATGGACAATCTCTAAGGGTGCTTTTGCGCTTATTCTTTTCCCAGATGGAAAACTTTCTCTGTGTTGTTTCCCCAAGATACAACCTTCACAAAGGTTGTCTGGCTTCTCAATCAATGGAAAACTTCTTACATTCCTTTTCTATTCAACAAGTTAAGACATCCAAAGTTGAGATGTCCAAATATCAAGTGCCACAACCAATTTTCATCTTTTTGTTCGCTTTGGAAAGCCTCTTGTGTCATTGCTGCCATTTCTTCTCCATTCTTCAAATCTGCTCTCATCCTGAGAGGGAACATCTTGTTCCTTGTCATCTTTAGTTCAGCAAGACATTGTTTGATGGGTATTTTATCCATGATGGTGCATATATCATCCTCAAAGAAAACATTGTACCCCTTTTGAACAAGTTGTACAATACTTAAGAGGTTACATTTCATTCCAGGAACATAATAAACATATGCTATGGATTTCTTTTCACTTTTCCTTATTAAGACATTTACATCTCCTTTTCCCATAACATAAGCTTTACTATCTGTTCCTAATGTCACTTGTGACTTCACATTCTCATCTAACATAGAAAACATGGCTCTTTTTCCTGTCATATGGTTACTACAACCAGATTCTAGAAACCATAAGTCTTCACTCTTTTCCTTAGCCATATTACAAGCTAAAAACAATATATCTTGGCTGATATTTTCTCTAGTGAAATTTGCACTAGTTTTATTAGCCATATCATGTTGCTTCTTCCTACATTCATTTGCATAATGCCCATATTTTTTACAATAATGACATTGGACATTGGATTTATCATACCTTTGTCCATAGGCATGTTGGTGTGCACCTTGCTGGTTGTGGCCTTGGCCTTGGTTCTGATTTGGATTGCTGCCCCTTCCTTGAGCATTTGCTGGAATGTTTCTTCCACCTCTGTTTTGGATTCTACCTCTTCATCTCTTGTTTCCTCTGCCTTGACCTCTTCCTCTCCCAAAGGACATCTGGGTCTTAAAGGCATGCTCTAGAGATTAGTTTTCATTTCTACCCAATCTCTGCTCATGTGTCATCAGTGATGCATGTAGCTCATCAACTGAAAAGTTTGTGAGATCCTTAGTCTCTTCTATGGTGATGGCAATCACATCAAACCTTGAGTGTAGGCTCCTCAATAGTTTCTCTAGAATCCTTCTTTCTTCAACAGTCTCTCCATGAGACCTTATCTATGTGACCATTCCAATCACATGTGTGAAGAATGAGTCAATATTATTTGACTCCTTCATGCAGAGAGTCTCAAAATATTTCCTGAGCAACTGTAGTTTTGTTGTCTTCACTTTCTCCATGCCTTGATAGGCTGTCTTAAGAGTTTTCCATGCTTCGTTGGATCTCTTAGCTGTTGTTATCCTTGGAAACGCACTCTCATGCACTGCTTGATACAAAAAGTAGAGTCTAGAGTCCTTCTTCTTATTTCTCTTCAATAGTTCCTTCTCTGCCTGAGTTAAATCATTAAACTCATTTTCATCCACTGGTTCTTCAAAACCATCCTCAACAAGTTCCCATAAGTCTTGGGAAGCAAATAGGGCTCTCATAGTTATTGCCCAGTAGTCATATTTTTTCCCATTAAATTGTGGGAGCTGAGTATTTCCAATACTCATGCTAGTGCTGGCTCCAGCCATTCTTGCACTCTAACTATGCTTCAAACACTTGAATGTGTTTTCAAAATAAACTGACTGTCTTCAACAGTAACGCAAAAAAACTGACTTGAGAAATACCTTGGATTCTTTTGACTGAGTCTTCACTCTGCTAGAGAAGCTGTTGCAACAAGAAATCCTTCCTACAACGCATTTGACACCTTCAAAGAGCCTGGACTAGCTCTGATACCATGTTGGAATTTCTAAGAATTCTAGAACAATATGGAGAGAATAATTCTCTCCTCTAAACACAAAGAAATTAATAAAAAAATTTCTTCAGGAGACATAGTTTCAACACTTCGAAAAAATTCTATTCATTAACCACAAACTAATTATCACAAATCTTCCTCATGCAAAGGGATTACAAAAACTAGACTGCTTCAAACGCAGTGCACAAAACAGACTGTCCTTGTTCTCTCAAAATACTCTGTTCTCACTGTCTAAAAAACAAAATACAACATTGTTGTGTGTTTACTTTTCGCACTACTCTGCATACAAAAAACATTACAATACACACCTCTCAGGATTTTCCTTTCTTTTATACCACATCGCTTTTTTTAATAAAACAAAACATCTATTAAACTAAAAATGTGTTGCAGCATATGTTAATAAAACAAAACTATTTAAAATTGTCGAGGGCCCACATTACATTGCCCATATGTTATATATCATAACATAACTTCAAAGGTCAAGAAACCTTTCGATCACGCGATAAAACAAATAACAAACAAAACTTAAAATACAATACTCCGCCCAAACTTCAAACCTGTTTAAACCAAAATACATTGAACCTTTTCGTGTTACAATTCAGGGTTGAGTGACGTCACGAATTGTGTGCGCAATGGATTATCCAATCCATTCTATAACTCCATATTGGGTCCAGAAATGTTTTTTGGGTAGAGTGGCAAAATGTGACGCGAAAACCTTTTATCAACTCCGTCATATAATAAAGATCAGGTCTGGAAATTCACTTTGCAATCAGACCAAAAGAAAAACGTTTGCGATGCAATATAGAACTGCTGCGTGGTCTATGGGACCATAACTCCATGGACCTTGGCTTCAAGTTGAGGGCGATTGAAATAGTTTGTGATTGCAATTACGCCAATCGCATCGCATCATTCAACGGTGGTAATAGACAAATGCGGTTATAGCATATAACTTGCGATTGCGATTGCGATCGCATTGCAATATCCCACATCAACAATACACTTGATCGCAACAATATTTTTGCGATTGTGATTAAAAGGAATGTGGGGACCACCAGTCTTCACTTAAAACTAACTCCCGCGTTCAACAATCAAAATAAAACAAAATGCTCTCTTTTTTTTCTTCTTTTTAATGTGTAAGCTCTGTTTCCTGAATATACTCTGTTCTTTCAAAATCACAACACAGGCGCCGAAACACAACGAAAGCTCTGTTTCTCATTTTAAAAGGACTAACGCTGAAAAACCAAAACCTCTGTAAACACAGGACTGTAAGGTTTCAATGAAAAGTGATTTTTCAGCAAATTTAGAAAGCGACCTGTGATAGGGTTTTACAAACTTATTTGGGAAGCATCTTACAGTACAGACAGTAGTTGAAAGTAGCATTTCAACAAAAAAATCAAGAATAATTATGGCTTTGGTAGATAGAGAGTGAGTATGGAAATATGATTATTGTATTTACTTTTTTATTTATAATACGTGGATGGTTTTTTTTTGTTTTTAAAACAGAAAAAAGTTATTTATAGATAACTATGCATGAGGAAATGGGAGATGGAAAAATCTTTCTATAAAAATTGTTGGGAGATGGTAAAGTTACCCATAATACATATAAAATAAATAACGATAATTATTTTATAGTGGTTAGTTTTTGTTTAATTTTAAAAGTATATTTTTTTATTACATTAATGTAGTTATATAAATTAAATAATTGGGGAATATTAATATAATATATAATTATTAAGTAAATTAAAAAAAATCATAAAACATAACCAAACTATAATTTTAATTTTAACTATTGTTATTATTATAAAGAAAACACACACACACACACACACATATATATTAAAAAACATGTAACAATATTTTAATCACAGTAAGTAACTTTTATTACAATATTATGGACCTATACAATGGCTTATAAATATCAATTACATAATTAGAGATGTTATTTTATAATTAATTAATTTTATGTAAATTACTTAAAAGAGCAGAACTAATCTGGATATAAATCTTAATCATTCATCCTTATTTGTGAATACTATGATGAATATTCCCACATATTCCATGGAGGTTAAATCTCTACTATTTACCTAATAGTTATTGTCTATTCTAAACTAAACACACTTATCAATGTAATTAGATATACATGAAATTGTCCCATAAAACATTAGTTTAAATAATCGATGTTTAATTTTAAGTGCTTTAATAGAGATTGTCACGATAATTGTTGTCTAGGAGAAATCGTCCCCTAGTTAGACAAGTCTTAAAAGATTAAAGCAATCTAAACAAACATGTTGTTTTCGCCTAATAAAAATTCTAGCTGAAATTTCTAGAAATTCATGATGCTATTATCAAGTTTCCAAATGTGAATCTATTTCCACCATAAAAAAAAAGAGTCAAACATTTCCAATTTCAATTTTTTTTTAAATTATTAAATTCAATTAAAAAAATAAAAATAAAAAAACGACAAAACCATTATACCTTGCCTAATTAGACAACTCCAAACAAAAATCAAACTTTAATTAAACAATTATTCGAGGGAAAGAACTACGACAGGGTGCCGCCAACCCAGTACGTCTCACTGTCCATGTATCATGGAGTGATCTATAATGAGCTTATGCATAATATTCATTCCAAGGTAATAACCCATCACTGATTCTGGCCACTACGTCCTCAAGCAAAATCGTTGACCAAACCACATGACACTGGCACAAACCGCTATTAACTTGATGAGAGCTGAGGCATAGGATACGAATTTGAAATTTAAAATTTGAACTAGGCGTCAACACTTCATTTGAACGAAAGTTGCATTTAGGAAATCAAGATTTATATTGGTAGTTATCTCCTTGATTCATCATTTTAAAATCTTAAATTGGAACGAAGCCAAGGTGCCTCATTTGAAAATGACCACAGTAAGAATATGGCAATTATATGCGTATTTTTTGTCAATTTTTAAATAAAGCAATATTGTTCTTAACTTTGATAGTTACATTTCTTCATTAGTATATTGCATTCATCTTAAATACTTTTGCTATTGTACAGATTTATATCATTAACCATAAAAAAAAATGATCAAAAGATGAAATTATGTAGAAAGAATATCATCATCATCATCATCCAACCAACGGAAAACAAAAGATCAAATGTAGAGAAGCATGAACACATAGAGACACTAGGATTGGTCCGAGACTAGGGCAAAACCCACTATGGGAAAAACCCTTGAAAATTCTTTTTCTTAGATCTTCATTGAATGATTCAACAACAAGAGTACAATGCTCCATGAGTACATATCTTTACAATGCAAAAAAAAAAAAAAACAAAAACATCATTCAAGCACTAAAACCATACCCAAAGTTATGCATGAAGGAAACTGAATCTGAGAACTCAAGTGCACTAACACTCGTTGTAGCAAACTGATGAAAATGACTGATACTAAATTTGGACTGAAGATACATTTGCAGTGGAAACAAACATATATGATCTACAGATCAATATATCTATAATACCAAAACACGGATCTGAAATATCACCAAGTGATCTCAACTCTAAAGTCCTAGATATGAATCTAGGAGTCTATCAATGACGCTCTAACGCAACTGTGACTAAACGATTGAAGTATGGAAGCATTGCAAAATCAACTGAAGGTGATCGAAATCAGATATGCCTAGTAATTCTCTAAGCCATCGCCTTAACATGCTCCACCCACGGCTATGGGGCTCTGAGTCACTAGCACAACATTTTGTGTGCGGCTCTACTTTTGATCATCCCAATATGACCTCTGGGCTTTTTTCGTGCCCTTACGAAGTTGTGACGGTGACTTTGGCACCTTCGCTGACAACACAACACACTCTGCACATAGCTCTGCCTAGGATGGTCGCTACCAGGGCCTTACCTACCCGTGCCTATGCTTCAATAGACTGATATATGAGATTTGCATCAAGCTCTAACCCCGATCCTCTACACGCCACTTTGCGAGCTCCTTTCGACATACCTGTGCGAGCCAAAACATAAACATAGATGAAATAAACTAATGGATGCAAATCATAAATTGCTTGAACAAGTGTAAAAATGAGCTTTATGTTTTCTCTATTTATAACTTTGCGAGTGACTGCTTGGGGCTTTGACCAGATCAACATGTGGTTATGCCAACCCATAAAATATTAAATTAATTCATCACTTAACTTCTTCTTAACCGATTGGGGTGATTTATTGGTCGATTTTGATCCTCTTGAAAAGAGGAATCTAGTTAAGTTATTATCTTAATCATATGAGTTTTCCAATATGGAATTTGACCTTAGTTACAAAAATTAACACTCCCTCCCATCTAGGAAGAATTCCACTTTTCAATCTCTCCTTGTAGTACTTTGCATCATGGAGACATCAAGACTCGACTAAATCTATTGATATTTGTTCATCGATCAATATGCCATTATGATATCCATGCATCATCACATGTCGTCACTGAACATCTATGTCATCTAGTCCCATGTTGTCAACCTTTCTCATTAGAAATTATTAAAGTACTCTTCATGCTTATTTTTTATTATCTATTGATTTTTTATGCTTGTATGCTGAACATTCTCAGATCTAGAAGAAGAATTTGTCACCTGAGGGGAGCTTGGGCTACAACCCTTCAATCATCAGGACATCAACACGCCATCTCTTCCATTGGGTTACTACTCGGAATATCTTCATTAGAGAGCATATCAATAACGAGCACATCTCATCCTGTAACCACATCGAGAAGAACATCTTCCTGAATCTCATGGGGGAAATAGACATATACAACCCCATATCTAGCAATATGATATCCAATCATGTAGGAGTATATATCGACCCTGGAATTACATCGGGGAGTGCACTCTCAACTAGGAACCGTGTAGAGTTATCACGACTTATCCTAATTCCTTCTCATCTTCCCATCAATGACCCTGAATAGTCATGTGGTACAACACCTGCATCACAATCCTCTTAGGTTGTACACCAAAATTAGACTCTCATCTCGTTGCCCAAACGAGGAGCGATATTCTTGACAAGCGGACCCATCTTGGGGGTATGATGCCAACTCTGGTATACTCTGCAAATATGAAATAGGGGAGCGACATTCTAGACCCTATGAGAATAGGGGAGAAGTATTCTCTACCTTGGGTATAAGAGAGGGAATACACCATATTTTCCATAATTTCCTCAACCCCAGGAGCCCTTTATCTAAATTTCTCTTCCTAGGATCTCAAACAGAGAGAAAGAGTTGGCTCAGTGTCCTCGAGGAGTGCTTCTCTCATCTAGTATCTGTTGATTCTTGTACCTATGGGACATCAAATCAAGTGTTATGTCAGAACATACATAATCATGTAAATCATAGAAAGATACCATAACCATCCTCCCTCTCATGAATGTTGGGAAAAACACTGAGAGGGGGGGTGAATCAGTATTTTGGGCAGAACAATTTTTCTTTTATTTCTCTTAAAAACATATGATACAGTACTGCATCCAATAGGTATGACCTGATATCTTATTATGTCTTTACTTAGAGCATTGCATCAGATAAGCATTAAGCATGAACAGAAATAACAGAACAATCCATTAATCATAAACAACACACATGAACACCAGGATTTAAGGTGGAAACCCAATTCGAGATAAAACCACCGCTGAATCTCAGTCTTCAATATTTATTATAGAGAAAAATTCTTACAAAGTATATTGGTGCAGACTTATACCAGCACGCAGGCACCCACCTGCAGAAGGCTACAACCTTCTCTCGTTTACCAGCTACTACTGGATGGGAGCTACAACCCCCTTTCTGAAGGCTTCGACCCTCAGCACTACTGTAGACCACATTTCATCAATTTCATACTGAATCCACCAGTTTCCATACGACATACATTGCCAATCACTAGATTTATTTATTTTCTATATACTCACATAAACCAGAGATTTATCATCCTCATATCATTCTATCCATGGGTGCATCGTAGTTTCAGATTTATCAGTTAACACCAGAGCTCGCCCATACAGATATTCCTTGGAGAAATTGTTCATTCACAATCCTTAGAATGCACACACGTTCTTCATGATTCTCATCACCTTATATAGTTTTCGCTTTTAATAAAACCTTGGGTCAAAACCATTCACTTGCTAATGGTATTCCTGGAGAGTATTTTCATTTACCACCCTTACGTACGTCTTTGAATTCTTTCTAATTTATTTATCAATTTGAAGAACTTGATAAATAAATATTTATAACATTGAACAGAACTTTAGGATTAAAGTTAACCATTCGCATTTTAACGCTTTCAAATAACATGGTAAACCTTTGACCCCGGGCCCACAAATATAGTTAATAGCCAATCAAATATGCGCGTGGTACCATAGGTAAACTTCACGCAAGTCCAGCATCCGATCACCGTTAGATTAGCAAGCTTCCAGATCAACGACGTATATGCATATCACTCGACCTCCAAAACCGATCGTTAACATGCGATGGCCCTCCATACCTGTGTTAATCTCTGTGCACCTTCAAAAAATGACGACCATCCAATGACCCCTTCCCAGATCAACGCTGCTCAACGATATCGCTGGGCATCCTGGGTCGAAGTATAATGCGCGATGGCGCACGGTGAAAAGTGGTTTTGTGAAGTCGTACAGGGACGCGTGTCGAGCATTCTATGGAATCGCTCCTCACCAGGAAATACCACTTTCCCGATGAGAGTGGTGCGATAAAAACCGGAAACCACCGTTACTGTTCCTCTCGCAAGGATCCGCCTTCTTTTCTCAAGGTTCCACTCCCCCTGCTTGATTATTGTAAATTGACTTATTTACTGTGACATCGCTTGCACTCTTCATCAACAGATTAACCCATCATTTTGTTTATTGAGGATTGACACCAGTTCGATGCCATCTTCGTAACATTCATAATATATAACACAAGAAATTCACACCAGACACCAGATTCCCTTTGCGACCTTAAATTCGTTCTTGATTCGTCGTTCCGCCTCTTCATGCTCCATTCTGGTTCCACAAGCACCAATGTACAGTTGCCATACCATGTTTCATTGTTCCAGATCATACACTAACCCTAAGAATCCGAACAGGAATCCGAACAGAAAATTTTCCAACATATCTCCTTTTTTTCTTGTTTCTGCTCCTTGACCGATACTTCCTCTATTATTTTGTACAGATGCTCCTTTGTAGCCAATGCTTTTGCCATCAATGAAAATATTCCAACAATCTCCCCCTTTGGCATTGATGGCAATATTCTTCCTCCATAATAATCTTCCTTTATTTGTCTTATAGAAGCCCTTCTTTGCTTTTCCTCCCCCTTTGACATCAATGGCAAAGATTTTGATCAAGATCCTTTGAACTGATAATGCCATGCTCCCCCTGAGATCATGCTGCATCTTCAAACATAATATGACCAACAATTAATCCTTTTCATATGACCAATGCTCCCCCTGAGCCTGTGCATTCAGAGATGCCTAACAACACCTCATAACCAATTTAATCTTCTGTGTTTAAGTAGACCTGATCCTCTGCATGTCAGAGACTACTCCCAGTTTCTGTCTGAGATATTCGAATGCTTCCCTAGGTAGAGGTTTGGTAAATATATCAGCAACTTGTTCTTTGGAGGAAACATACTCAAATTTCACCTTTTTTTCAAGCACTTGTTCATGTAAGAAGTGATATTTGATGGAAATGTGCTTGGTCTTGGAATGCATAACAGGATTCTTTGAGATACTGATATCACTTGTATTATCACACATAATGGAGATAAGAGGTGAGCATTTGATTTGAAAGTCTTGTAGGGTTTGTATCATCCAGAGAAGTTGAGTGCAACATGATGCTGTAACCACATATTCTGCTTCTGCTGTAGATAAGGCAATGGAGCTTTGCTTCTTGCTAAACCAAGATACTAACTGGGGCCCCATATAGAATGCACCACCACTGGTGCTTTTCCAATCATCAACACTTCCATCCCAATCTGCATCAGTGTATACATGAAGAGTAAGATCGGCATTCTTTGGATACCATAGTCCAAAGTCTTGAGTTCCTTGTAGATATTTGAATATTCTTTTTACAGCCTGAAGATGAGACTCTTTTGGATTAGCTTGGAATCGTCCAATAATCCCAACTGCGTGCATGATGTCTGGTCTGGTCCCAGGTTGATAAAGTAGACTTCCTATCATAGATTTGTATTTAGGTTGATTCACCGTGGGGGAATCATCATTAGAACTGAGATTACATCCGGTTATCATTGGTGTACTTACAGGTTTGCAGTCTTCCATTCCATACTTCTTCAGGATTTGCTTGAGATATTTTTCTTGTGACAAGAATATGCCATCTGGTGTTTGTTGCACTTGCAAGCCAAGAAAGAATGGCAGTTCCCCAAGCAAAGACATTTCAAATTCTTGCTACATATCAGAAGAAAATTTTTGACTCATAGACTCTTTATTACTTTCAAAAATGATATCATCAACATATACAACCACAATCAATAGTTTGTCATTTTCAGTTGTTGTGTATAAGTTGCTATCAGCAGACCTTTTTGAAAATCCTTATTGATGAAGATATTTGTCAAGACGATAGTACCATGCCCTTGGAGCTTGTTTGAGACCATATAGAGCCTTTTTAAGTCTACAAACAAGTATTTCATCATTTCCCAAAATGAATCCTTCTGGTTGTTCTATATAAACTTCTTCTTCTAGATCACCATGGAGAAAAGTAGATTTAACATCCATTGATAAAATTTGATTTTTTGGAAGCTTGAAAAAGCAAGAAACATTCTTATGGCTTGAGGTCTGGCTACAGGAGCAAAGGTTTCTTCAAAGTCTATACCTTCTTATTGAGCATACCCTTTGCACACAAGTCTAGCTTTATTTCTTATAACATCCCCATTCTCATTTAACTTGTTTTTTAATATCCATTTAGTTCCAATGACATTTTTGTCATGAGGCCTTAGTACTAATTCCCAAGTGTGATTCTTTTCAATTTGATCAAGCTCTTCATTCATGGCTTGAATCCAACATTCATCTTTGCTAGCTTGATTGACACTATGAGGTTCAATAGTGGACAGAAATGCCAGATTGCTAGAAGATCCCACAAGAGTCCTTCTTGTTTGTACACCTGATCCCTTTTCTCCCAAAATTTGAGATTCTGGATGATTCTTTTGAACATATCTAGATGGATCCTTTTCAGAAAAATCCTCTTCAGTTTCTTCACTGGATGCACTGTTTGTATCATTACTATTTGATGTAGAAGGATATGTGTCCTCATCATCTTCATCTGTTGTTTGCTTTTCTTCTTATGGAGCTGCAGGAGACTCATCAATAACAACATCAATACATTCAACAATCTTTCGAAGTCTTTTATTGTAACATTTATATGCCTTACTCCTAGAGGAGTAACCAAGAAATATTTCTTCATCTGCTCTGGGTTCAAACTTGCGAAGTTTTTCATCATTATTCTTGATAAAGCATTTGCTCCCAAAAATTCTAAAATTCTTTATAGTGGGAGGATTACCATACCAGAGTTCATATGGAGTTTTATCACTGTTTACACAAACATGTGCTTTGTTGAGAATGTTTTTTGTTGTATGTGATGCTTCTCCCCAAAATGTGTCAGGTGTTCCGAAATCATCAAGCATAGCTCTAGCCATTTGTTGAATTGTTCTGTTCATTCTTTCTCTACGCCATTTTGTTGTGGAGTGCCAGCTACAGAAAACTGTCTTTTTATGCCATGTTGTTCATAAAATTCAAGGAATTCATCTGATGTATATTCTCCTCCTTGATTAGATCTAAGACACTTTATTTTTAGATCTAATTCATTTTCAACCAGTGCTTTGAAGATCTGAAATTTCTAAAATTCTTCATCTTTGTGTTTAATCAACCCAATCCAACACATTCTAGAGAAATCATCAATAAATAAGATATAGTATTGTTCACCACATGGTGAATTTTTCTTCACAGGTCCACATGTCAGAGATAATGGTCTTAAGAGGCTTATTTATGATCCTTCCTTGCATTAAATTGTACCTGCTTCCTTTTGCCAATTCGGCAAGATTTGCATATATATTTTCAAAGAGGAGTAAGTATTGGGAAGATCACCATCACCTTAAGTCTACTTGATTTGTTAATTTGAGAGAAGCTCAGATGCCCCAACCTTCTATGCCATAGCCAATTTTCTGAAGATTTACTCAAATAACATTGTTCTTTGGGGTTCTTCAATATATATAGGTTGTTTGGAGTTCTTTTTCCTTTTATAATTGCTTTACCTGTATCAAGATCACATACCACACATTCTTTTGAACTAAAGACAACTTCAGTTCCTTGATCACACATTTGACTTACACTTAACAGATTATGTTTTAATCCATCCACATACATGACTTCATTACCTTTCACCTTTTCTTTTATAAAAACAAACCCTTTTCCCTTAATGACCGCAGGAGTATCATTCCCAAACGTAACATTTTTCCTTTTTCTTTAAGTACTATTACCGAAGCATGCCTTCACCACACCAATGTTGTGTCTTGAGCATCCATATCAATGTACCATTGGTTTTCTTCATCATACGTAAATATGCGCTGTCTACAGTTTTCAACTTTGTAATTCCTTCTTTTCATACTTTGAACAGAGGTACATAATATGTGTTTGGAACTTTGCTCCTGCATTCAGATTCTTCATGGCCAAAGTTATTGAAATAAGCACATTCAACTTCATTTTGAAGAGGAGAAAAGTTGTTATAGGTATTCTTCTTTGTTTCAGTATCAATCCTTTTCTTTCTTGCTTCTCTTGTCATGATGGTTTTATATGCTACACATTGAACAACTTTATGACCAAAATTGTGACATGAGAAACATTGTCCATTGAAGAAGAAATTTCTACGATCATAAAATATTCTATATGAATTTACTTGTTGATTGGTGTTTCTTTGAAAGACATTCCTGTTAGTGTTCTTTGAATTGAGATGATCATGTTTTATCTATAAATATTCTTTATTCCCTTGCTGAGTGGCAGCATGTTGTAAACCAGCTGTAACTGCTTTTAGATAATTTGGTGCTGAAGCCTGAGAAGATTCTCCAATATATCCAAGACTTGTCTTTATAAGAGGAGAACGTTGTACCTTGATAATCTCATCTAATGTTTCAGATCCTTTAGCAAATCTAAGATTCAGAGTTTTTACTTTCTCAAGTTCTTTTCTTAGACTTACTACCTCACACTCTAATTTCTCATTGTGTTTCTCCTTTTCTTCAAGCTGATTTTTCAGAGTTTCTATAATTATTTTACTTTCTTCTAAGCAAGTCTTGAGTTTAATGTTTTCATCAAGAAAATCACTGTCTTCTAGAGCATCCACAAAAGTATCTTTTTCTTCTCTAGATTATTTTTCAAATGCCATGAGAAGTCTAAGGTCTTGCTCACATTCTTCCTCACTATCAGATAACCCATCACTATCTTCATGAGTGTAGTAACTCTTTCTAGTGCTAAAACGATTCTTATTCCTTTTTGCTACTTCCTTCCATTTTTTATGTTTTTCTTTATAAGGACACTTAGTAGCATAATGACCAACTCTTCCACAATCAAAACATTTTAAATGAAGCTTACCTCTGAATCGTCCTGTGCCAAGTTGAAGTTTCTTTACAAAGTTTATCTCATGTTCTTCTGAGATATATCCTGATCCTTCTGTTTTTTGTACTTCCTTCCCTTTTGTAGAAGTTCTAAAGACTTCTTCTTTAACTTCATAAGGTCCTCCTCTTCTCATTTCATATGCAGTTAGTATGCCATGAAGCTGCACCATAGTAAATTTTGAAGATCCTTCTTTTCTTCAAGGGCAGAAACTTTTGACTCAAATTTTGTTGTTAGTGATCTTAAGACTTTCTCAACCAAGGTAGATTCGGTTATTGTTTCTCCCAGATTTCTCATATGATTTACAATATCATCAAGTCGTAAAAAGAAATTGGCAATGCTCTCCTCATTATCCATTTTTAGATTCTCATATTGAATTCTAAGAGTTTGGAGTTTAGCACTTTTTACCTTTGCATCACCTTCATAACTTAGAATGATTTTGTCCCATATTGTCTTGGCTGTATTCAGCTGCATGACTTTGACAAATTCAGATTCAGTTAGACTTCCCAATAGAGCATTGACCGCCTTTGCATTCGTTTCATAGTTCTTTCTTTCTGTCGGATCTGTTGGTACTGCAGCTGGGTATTGATATCCTTGTTCAACAATTTCCCATACCTCTACTCCCAGAGACTGAAGATAGGATCTCATCCTTTTTTTCCAGAAGATTAAATTGTTTTCGTTAAAAAATGGAGGCCTGATAGATGTTATTCCATCTTGATTGCTCATCTTGCTTGATCTTCCTTCTAGCGGCTAAGATTTTCAGAAGGACCGGCTTTGATACCAATTGTTGGGAAAAATACTGAGAGGGGGGTGAATCAATATTTAAGGTTGAACAATTTTTCTTTTCTTTCTCTTAAAAACATATGTTACAGTACTGCATCCAACAGGTATTTACTTAGAGCATTGCATCAGATAAGAATTAAGCATGAATCAGAAATAACAGAACAAACCATCAACACATATGAACACTAGGATTTAAGGTGGAAACCCAATTCGGGAGAAAACCACCGCTGCTGTAATCTCAGTTTTCAATATTTATTATAGAGAAGACTTCTTACCATATATGCTGGTGCAGACTTATACCAGCACGCAGGCACCCACCTGCAGAAAGCTACAACCTTATCTCGTTTACCAGCTACCACTGGAAGGGAGCTACAACCCCCTTTCTGAAGGCTTCGACCTTCAGCACTACTGTAGACCACATTTCATCAATTTTCATACTCGATCCACCATATACATTGCCGGTCACCAGTTTTATTTACTTTCTATATACTCACACAAACCAGAGATTTATCATTGTCAGATCATTCTATCCATGGGTGCATCGTAGTTTCAGATTTATCAGTTAAGACCAGAGCTCGCCCATACAGATATTCCTTGGAGAAATTTTTCGTTCACCACCCTTACAAAATGCACACACCGTTCTTTATTTTTCTTCTCCTTATATATTTTTCCCTTTATTAAAACCATGGGTTAAAACCACGAACCGTTGACAGTATTCCTTTTAGTTTATCCCACGGGGCTTTTGATCTTTTATTTTAATTTTATTTATCAATTTAAAGAAATTGATAAATAAATAATTTTGAACAGAACTTTAGAATTAAAGTTAACCCTTCAGATTTTAATCCTTCCAAATAATATGGTAAACCTTTGCCCCCGGGCCCACAAATATAGTCAATAGCCAATCAAATACGCGCATGGTACCATAGGTAAACTTCGCACAAGTCCAGCATTCGATCACCATTATATTAGCAAGCTTCCAGATCAACGGCGTATATGCATATCGTTCGACCTCCAATACCGATCGTTAACGTGCGATGGCCCACCGTACCTGTGTTAATCTCTGCGCACCTTCAACAAATGACGACCGTCCGATGACCCCTTCCCAGATCAACGGCGCTCAACGATATCGCCGGGCATCCTGGGTCGAAGTATAACGCGCGATGGCGCACTGTGAAAAGTGGTTTTGTGAAGTTGTACAGGGATGCGTGTCAAGCATTCTATGGAATCGCTCCTCACCAGAAAATACCACTTGCCCGACAAGAGCGGTGCGATAAAAACCAAAACCATCGTTGTTGTTCCTCTCGCAAGGTTCTGCCTTCTTCGCTCAAGGTTCCACTCCCCCTGCTTGATTATTGTAAATTGACTTATTTACTGTGACATCGCTTGCGCTCTTTATCAACAGATTAACCCATAATTTTGTTTATTGATGCTTGACACCAGTTCGATGCAATCTTCGTAACATCCATAATATATAACACAAGAAATTCACACCAGATTCCTTTGTGACCTTAAATTCATTCTTGATTCATCATTCCGCCTCTTCATGCTCCATTCTGTTTCCATAAGCACCAATGTACAGTTTCCATACCATGTTTCATTGTTCCAAGCAATTTTCCAACATATCTCCTCTTTTGCTTGTTTCTGCTCCTTGACTAATACTTCCTCTGTTCTTTTGATCAGATGCTCCTTTGTAGCCAATGCTTTTGCCATCAATGACAATATTCCAACACATCTTTATGAGCTTATCTTTCTCATGAATGAGAGACTCAATAAATGCATCAATTTTGTGTTTTTTCCATTTATCTCCAGTTTCAAGTCTAAATGTATGAAATGTAGAAAAAAAAATAGGATATTGAAGACCTAATTTATAAAAAATATAAAGGATCAATTAACCTTCCTCTTTGGATTTATCAAACCCTCAAACCTGTAATTGAAGAAGTATTTATTTGAATTTCATAAAGAAATCTTGAACGTTCTCAAAGTTATTTGGATCTAAGGAATTTAGCTCATTTTTTAGAATATGAGTCTGCGTCTCATCCTACTTTCCAAATAAATTGTCCAAGGTTGTCCAGACATCATTCAAATTGGTGCATGTGTCCCATGGAAATGCAAGAATAGAGATATGATCAGCAATAGAAGACCAAAATCCTCCTCCATCATGTTGAAGTATTTGGATTTTTCAATGGAATAATTTGGTTCAACTTTTGTATCCATAACTATCTAATATAACATTATGCCTCTTAGGTGAAGAAAAATAATTAGCTTCCATTATAATTATTTGTACAGAGTAATAATAATTGGAGATGGGAACTCCAATCTTTCACCTTGTAGTTGTATCAACAATATCGATAGTTCTCTAATATTTTGATCTACAAACTAATTTCCCAACAATTCCAATTATTTGATCTTTGAATATGCAAAAGATATTTCATGCACCTTCTCCAGACCCTTGTAGCTCTGATACAATGTAAAATTATTAGAGCACATATATGTATCTAGCTAAATAATAATGTCACAAACTTGCAAGAATTGAAAAAGAAATTTGGAATAGAGAATGAATTCAATTACAGAATATTTACTTTAGAATCAATACATAAAGCAACTAAGTTAATCTTAGTTTTACATCCAATAACTAAGGCTAATTATGTCTAACTTAAGAACTATATCACTTAAAAAGGATACATGTTCCTCCATGAAAAGATTTAAAGAAACAGGGATTTTGGGATTCCCTAAAGATATACCTTTAACGGTAAATGAAACTCATTGAATAGACAAATTAAATATTTCCCATGTATGCCAACCATTGTTGGGTGAGGAGTAGGCTTTCCACATAAATCTTTGCGGAGACACCAAAATCGAACCATAACGAATCAACAAAAAAGAAAAAGAAATCCAAAGTAAAGGGAAAGAGGAAAGAAACAAATCCAAACATGTCAAAATGAGAAAGGAAAAGTTGAAATAAAATCCAAATATTTAAGATAAACCCAACAATACTAATTATGTAAATGTCTCAACAAAAGAGTAAAAGAAGATACACATGTGTGTGTTTGTCTTATGTTAAGATTTAAATAAATTCGATCTTGCAGAGTTATAAGAATTAGGCCCTAAAACTAAAAAGGTGAAAATAAATAATGAGGTAAAATTCAACCCAAATGAGAATTCTCTACCTACTACAAATTTTCTTGCTTCAAACATTGTTTTTACACTTACATCGCTCATCTTGCTTGCAGAATTAAAAATTTTGGCCAATCATAGGATGTGCATAACACCATGGAGTGTTGTAATCCTTCAACCCATGAGCTTCAACTTAAATTTTCTCATCTATGATTATTATTTTCACAACTGACCTCCTAGGAAAACATCACCACCATCATATTTCTCATACTCGCAGAACCACTCCCTATGGGGAGTGAAGTGAAAGGATGTGCTTGAATCAACCAATATTGTTAAGTCCCTATATTAATAGTGTAGCCCCCTATTATGTTAGTGTAGGCCCCCTTATTTTTATTGATGTACCCCTCAGAATCCCCACCTTTTTATTATCGCGGCCCTTACATTATTATTGCTAGGTTTTGCTAGATTACATTTCGTGGCCTTTACTAGATTATATTGTGGCCCATGGACTCCTATATATATAGAATATGATAGTTTACTATTTTATCAATTCATAAATTTGTTCAATTATAATGTATTTAGTTACTCAAGTGGCTCATTTCTAAGGCGTTTATATCTCTTTTCTTCTCTTTTTGAGTTGGTTACACAACATTTGGTATCAGAGCTTTGCATTCTAGGGTTTCGCTGCTCCAAACAGGTCATCGTGGCATTTTCGCTATAACTTTTTTTCTACGACGTTTCAGAAGCTGAAATTTTTAGGGTGCGAAGAAAATATCCTGAGGAAGCTTGTATAAAAATTGCAGAGTTTGGTTCGCAATAATTTCGGAGATATGATCTGTGGAAGTCAGGTATTTTTTCAGGCTCCTAAACAGGTCATCGTGGAATTTGCGCTATAAATTTTTTTCTACGAAGGTTCAGAATCTGAAATTCATATGGTACGAAGCTGAAATCCTGAGGAAATTCGTCAAAAAATTTCAGAGCTTGGTTCACAATATTTTTGGAGATATGAACTGTGGAAAGTAGTTCTTTTTCAGGCTCCTGAATTTCATCTCAAAGAGGTGATCGTGGGAAAAGTTCAATAACTCTCTCTTTGAATATTGGATTGGAGTGCCGTCAAAATTGGTTGCAAGTACACGGCCTCTAGTTTCTTAGCTATCAATTTCAGAGACAAAGAACAAAACAGTGACACGTGGCAAGTCGTACAATTTCGCTGTACTGAACCAGTCCAGAATTAGGTCATTGTGGGAGATTGGACACAACTTTGTCTTGGAGAATCAAAATCAGGTCAGACCTGTGGAATTTGAAAGAAGCTTCAGAGGGATAATACAGGGCTGAATTTCAGATATTGAAGATTTTCAATTACAGAGATAATTCAATTTCAATATCGATCTCCTAAAAGAAAGTAAAAGGTGTGTATTGTTTTTCCCGAATTGCATAAATCTTGTTTGAAAAGTCAGTTTGAAGTGATTCCAAGGGCCTATTGAGCATATATTTCAGTATTACGTTCTGAAATGCCTCCTAAAAATAATTCAACACCCATTAAGCCCTCATAAATCTATACTATGACACATGAGGAGGAAGAATTGCAATATGAGATATCAAAATTACGGTACCAAGTGCAACAAGTTTCGATCTTACGAAGAGCAATTGAAGATGAAATAGATGGTTTAAAATCAGAAATGGAGGCTAAGTTGGATGGTTTGAAGGATCAAATAATAGCAAATATGGATGATAAATTAGTGAAATATCACATCGAGCATCAACAACAAGTTCTCCAACTCTCAAAGGATAACCCAACTTTGGTGCAGAATCTAATGAAACAACAGGAAGATCAACATGACATCGAAAGAAGTTATGAAGTAGTCATAGAAACAAGAACTCGACAAGTACGATCAATTTCAGAGTATCTTAGCAAGTGGAAGAACTTTCCTGTAGAATATTTCACATGGGAGGATGAGAATTTTATACAGAAGCATCAAGAAATAATCAAGCGTTGAGGACAACACTGGTTTGAAGGAGAGGGGCATGTTAAGTCCCTATATTAATAGTGTAGCCCCTTATTATGTTAGTGTAGCCCCCCTTATTGTTATTATTGTACCCCCGTAACCCCCATATTGTTATTATTGTGCCCTTACATTATTATTGTTAGGTCGGCTAGGATTACATTGTGGCCCCACTAGGATTATATTGTGGCCCCATGGACTCCTATATATAGAAGGAGGTTTTGTTCATTTGTATCATCCAAGAATTGTTCATTTATGTAATGTATTGGAGGTTGCCCCCTCGAAGTGGCTCATTTCTAAGGCGTTTATATCTCTTTTCTTCTCTTTTTGAGTTGGTTACACAACAGTCATGCCTCATGATCGGCATGTGTATGTGAAGAAGCTAAGTACACATACCTTATTCATCTAACGATGTTTTTTCTTCTACAAAAGGAGCATCATAATATCCTCTCCTTTCTACAATTCTTTATCTACATATTTCTTGTAATTCCCTTATTTTCCACATCTCCAACATATGTTTATAAATTTTCCTAAAGATTTAGATCTCACACTAGATGAATTTATTTATTTCTATTCTAGGAGATTCCTCTTACAAAAATGCATATGTGCTTTGTTTTTCCATATTTCTTCATCTTATCTCCTTTACAATAAGGATGAGACTATGGAAACTTAAAGTAGTTACATTACAACTTATAGGAAACAACCAAACACTAGCACATGAGTCTCGTAAAACACAACAAATTGATATACATATATATTCATCTAAATAATTAATATCAATAGATAGTATATCTTGAAAATAGTGAAGTAATTTAGATGCTCTATCACCAAATATTCATATTTCATCCTCAAGTTATACAACATTTTTCCATATGTCAACTATTCATGGACTTAGATCAGATACAAATTCTCTAAATTGTTCCACAATTACTTTGTCAGAATTTCCTTAAACATTCATTAAAACAACTTAAGAGACAAACTTGTATTGTGTTTTTTCCCTCAATCCAACTTGGTTCATTCTTTTGTTGACATCCCTTTCGTTGGTGTAGTACCTGCATCCATAGTGATCCATTGAGATTTGTCCACCAAAATATCCTCCATTTTGAGCCTCTCATAGCTCAAAACTTAGCCCATTGAACTTCTCAATCTCTATTTTTGAACTAATCATTGTTTCCTTTCACCAAAAGAATCGACCATAGATCTCCCAATCGTCCCAGGGTCTACCACATGCCCGAGTAAAAACCCCTTAGCCACAAAAGTGTTCCCTAGAATCCAAAACTACTCTTAATGTTGCAAACAAATTATAAACAAAATAAAAAATATACAATGAAAAACATACATTAACATGGGATATTTTGACTTGAAACCCAATCGGGAAAATCAAATATTCTTCAATATATATCTTCTTTACACTATTACAATATATATATATATGTGTGTGTGTGTGTGTGTGTGTGTATGTGCATGTATGTATGTATATGTCGTGGCATCCATAAAGTCAATCCATTTACCCTAGATTAGAATATATCTTTAATTTCTTAACTCGAAACCAAAAAAAATATGCGCTAAACCACCATGTACAAAACTATTGAAGAAAAACCATTTACTAAAACATATGCAAAAACTAATTTAAAAAATTATCGAGGGTGCTACTCTTGAACCCCCATGCTAGGGGGATTCGCCCCCACAAAAAGGGGGTTTTTTTTTCCCCATCATACCCAACATAACATACAACACGTGTGTATAGCTATGAAAATAATATAACACGTACCCGACAATTCACTCAAAGGCAAGATGCCTCATACCCATGTGCATGTCTTTTTCCCAATAAAAGACACAAAGGGAACCCATAATTAATTAACTTCTCTTCAAAACATGGGTTTTGTCTTAAGTACCAGAGGGTAATATCCCTCATTTCCTTTCTTTCATAGGAAGGTGAAGCCTTCTGGGCCTAAAGTGAGGCGATAATCTCCCAAATCCCATTTACAAATCCAAGGGAGCATACTAAGCCTTCCAACTTCTTCCCATTTATTTTAATATCCCTAAAACACCATTAGCACCACTTTAACATGTTTCAAGGATTACCCAAGAGAAGCTTTCTGGGTCCTGTTGTATCCCTCCTATGATGACTTGGCATCGAGGGGGAACACTCTATGGATTTAGGAAAAGGTGAACATATTCATAATTTCATTGTAAATATTTTGAAACTTTAGAGGGAAGGGATAAGATATTGTAGGAGTTTATGGATAATTTATATGATAGATATATGTATTTAGAGTACATCATGACCTCGATCTTATCCTAATACATATTATCAAGTATTAACATTCACTCGATTAATATTTTCTCCAAACACTTCTTAATTTGTCAAATCTACTCCTGCCAAGCAATAAAATCTAATAATGTGATTGTTCACTTCCATAAATGTGCTCAACATAGTCATTTGGTCTATTTGAATGTTACATAGGTCATCTTTCCCTAAAAGGTACCTAATATGTGGGAGATATCCCCGATTAAAGTGGGACAACTCATGTCCCTGGCCACTCAGTGAGGTTTTCGGATCCCATAGTTACTCAATTGATGCGAGGCTCACATTACTAATTCATATATAAGGATGAATGTCACTGCTATGTCATCAGGGATATGTGATCAAGATCGATTAGGGACTCAAAAAATGAGAGTTTTAGAATGGTGTGGGAGCCCGGAACGTACTAAGATCTGTTGTTTTGAATTTGGTGCAACTCGTTTCTATTTTTGAAAATCGACAACGTATGTTTCAAAAATGTGTTCGTCGTCTTTCATAAAAATTAAAAAATGTGACACCTAATCACAGATCAGGACCGCTGATCGGGTATGCCTAAACTATGTGTTATTGGTCAAAGGGTATTTTGGCTAATTATGATTCGACATGTGGTATCACGTTATTGGGTCGAGTTGGAAAATTTTGATTTGGTTAAGGGTGGCCAACCAATGTGCTCTATCGTTGATTAGTGGTTTTCATCGTATGTCAACCCAAGCAAGACCAAGCTACCCCGATATTACATGTGAATTTTAACCTACCAAATTACTATATTCCAAGTCAAAGATTTTTTGATGGTTTCTACTTGTGGAGATGTTTATGTTGATAGCACACGTAATTCTTCACATTTCGAGAGATATTCAAGTTGGAATTTAGTAACCACAAGCATTTGGCCAAACCCCATGGGGGTTGTGGCATGAAAATAATAATTGGTTGTGGTCATCGAATAGTAAATAATTAATAATTTCGCATCTCCTAAAATCCCTCTCACGTTCACTTTTGTACCCTCCCAAAAATTGTGATCCCAAGAATTTATATAAATTGTGATCCTCATATCCTCCTCATGCAAAATGGATTTTGCTACTCGAAACAAATTATCGTGTAATTTTCGCTATAATTTTTTTTTCTACGAAGGTTCAGAAGCTAAAATTTTTATGAGATGAAGCCGAAATCTTAAGGAAGCTCCCGTAAAAATTTCAAATTATGGTGCACAACATTTTCGAAGATATGATCTATGGAAGTTAGGGGTTTTTTCCCGGTTTCAACTTCATCTCCAAAAGATAGACCTGGAAAATCATCATAAATTTTCCGAATATCGCATTTGAATTCTCGTAAAAATTGGAAGAGAGTGCACTAACTGTGTTTTATATCAATTTCAAAGCTGAATGAGGAAATGTTGACATGTGGCACGCCTTACAAGTTCGCTTCTTACCGAACAAGTCCATAATTAGTAATTGTGAGAGATTGGGCATAAATTTGCCTTGAAGAATCCAAATTAAGTTAGACTGTAGTATTGGAAAGAAGACATAGATGATTACTACATGACTGAAAATAACATATCGAGGATCTAAAATAATAGATACACCGCATTCAATATCAAGTCTTTAAGGCAAGAAAAAGCTAGATCATGTGTTTTCAAGGGATACAAAGGACCAAAATTTCTAGGGCAACTTAAAAGCAAAGTAAGGTGAAACAGAGGCAGCCCCAAGTAAGTATATTTTGTATATGCATGTCTAATATCTATTAGTTGCACTAGGTTCTTTGTATTCTAATTTTTTATTTTTTTTAGCACCGACATATGGTCCGTAGGTTGAGGTAAGTTTTTCTATTATCCTATCATGGGTATTTCCCGAAGACTTTGTTAAAAGACATATATTCATCAAGATAAGACTCAATGCATTATCTAATGTACTAAACAAGTATTAAAGGGTAGCATGACAAGAGCATTCAATCAAGGTGCAATACAAAGAAGAAGTTCACCACTTGAAATATTCACTGCAAAAGATCGCATACAACAATATCAGAAATATATCATTGTACCGAGTCATTATAAAATCATCATTGTGCAATCAAATGTATATCTCAAGAATTAAAGAGGTAGTGTCGGGAGGTATAGTTTCATCATTAGGTCAGTCATAGTTGGGGTTATGCTCTAGTGTGTCTTCTTCTTCTACATCATTCGTATCATCAGAAAAGTGGACCATTTTCCCTAGTACCAGAGTTCATTCTTATTTTATTCTTCTATGGCCGGGTAGGGTGGTGTTAGGCTAGTGCATGAAGTCACCAAAAGGTTCAAGCCTATGAAAACTTCAGTGGTGGTAGGGTGGTGCTAGGGTGAGTTGTAGCTCATCGATGTCGGGGGCATTCGTTCTCGCTGACTACCGAAGAATCTCGGCGTTGGAGCGTCCATCTAGTGGGAGCCGGAGAAGAATGATTTTCTAGATTCAGGAAGTTGAGCTATTCTTTCATCAGATTTTAATATTAAATAATTATTAGAAAATAATCTCGTGGTTTTTGTCCCGTGAGGGGGTTTCCACCTTAAAAAAATGTGTATTTAAAATTTTTTATTACATTACTTATAAAATTGTTCATAATTATTGAATATTAACTAATGTTATCAATAATAACACTAATACTGAGTGAATATTGATTCACCCCTCTTAGTATTTCCAACAACCACGTGACCTAGATAAAATTTCATGTGGTAGCTCGGGGGCCACCAAAATTATGGTCAAGGTCCGAGTGGAGCAGTGGGTCAAACCCATGACTCCCTTGTAAGAGCGCCAAGAAATATCACCATACCACACATGTTCCTTATTATATCATATGGAGCAATACATATTTTAATTATGGTCGTGCATATGTATGGGGGAAGGGGTCATTTAGCCCCCGACCCGACCCCCCAAAAACATTGTTTCATAGCCATCCAGAGACCGAGGGTGCGTGGAGCCACTCGCACAAACCGTTGTCCAAACCACCCATGTGACCGTTCTAACATTTTTCCGAGACCGCTAGCTTGTTAGCCACCACACTAGCCACCATACAAGGCCACCAATGTGACCGATGCACTAACCATCTGGTTAGGCCAGTCCGCCCGACGCATTTTTTTTTATTAAAAAAAATATTTATGCACCAAACTATATGGTTTGGATTTTTAGGACTTATGCATCATTAAGGACTATGTTCCACACTTTTCGCAATTCGAGAAATTGTCGCCTAAAGCCATTCGAATTAAGGGCGAAATTGTAGGACCAATATAGATTTTGGGGAAATGCATTAGCACGAAAACTAGGAGGGTTATAACTTCTCCAAGCCATCAATTTCGGATCATAAAGAGGGTAACAGCATTTTTTAGTATTCTGAGTTATACCAAAAGTTTTAACCATTTGAAAATGAATGTATGGTAATCATCATTTGGAGGATATTGAAAGAGGGACAAGCCATTAGAAGCCAGGAACAAGAGACGAGCCCAGAGGGGCAGGAACTCCTTCATCATCTCGTTGTTTTGTGGTTATTATTATGGTGCATTTGTCTGTTGTTTCGTATTTTTCTCGTAGTTTATTTACATGCTTATGTATTTAAAATTTAACATAAAATCTCTCAAAAACTCATTTAAACACTTGTAATTCGTAAACCCTAAAGCACACTTGATTAAGATCACAATACGATCAAGTTTGGTGTTAAATCTTAGATTTTCTTTGTTGTTGTGAGGATTCTAATTTAAATTGTGAAGTGTATGTGATGCTTACAAGGTTGAAGCTCAAGAGTGAGGAAGGAAAGCTTGTGGTTGTAAGTCCTCGTTAGCTCAGTGATAGGAGAGCTAATTTGCCTCAAGCTCCACCGCAAACCTTCCTTCAAATTGTAGTCAAGCTTCAAGCATGTCTCATGAAGGAGGAATCGATAACATGTCCAATAATGAAAATACTTCTAGAAAAACTTTATTTGAAAATGATCGAAATGGTCAAGGTCTTCTATGAAGAGAGGACTTCAATATTGGAGGGTGAAAGTTCCAAGCCTTCAAAAGAAGAGGGTTATTCTCGTAGAAAATGAGTATATGATGACAAGCCTTCAAAGGGAAATGGTGACAAACCACCTTATTCTTCATCACTTTCACCTCCATCCTCACCCTTATCTTCTTCCTCTTCCACAACCGCTCGTTAATTAAACACTTCCACATACCCCAAGGGTAGATGGTAAAACTCCCTTATTAAAATCTTCTGATATAAATTAAGTTTGCTTATGTATAATGGTGAAGTGAATGTTGAAATACTACAATTTGGTTCATCAACTTGAATTTTATCAGGCAGATCCAAAACATAAAATATGATGAAACAAATGTTCGCTAATTTCATTGAGGTTAGAGTGTTTTAGATTTGGTGGGAAGCCAAAACACAAGAGGATATGAAAAAGTATGGTAAGGTATCCACCTCTCAGACAGCATTATCGATGCACTTAGAAGAAAATTTTATCCATTAAAATATATGAAAAAGGCTATTATGGATTGAAGAATTTTAGACAACTAAAGGGTCAAAGTGCAAAGCCACACTCGAGAATTTATAGAGAAGATGTGATATTAGGTGTAGATTCTGACTACAAGAAAATTGTTGTTTTGTATTGGGGTTTTACACAAGTTTATTACTTACATACTATCCTTATGTTTAATCCTACAATTTTAGATGAAGTTTGTGTCCAAAAGAAACTCATCTTGAAGAAAGAGGGAAAACATTCCAATGATGGTAGCAAGAATCCATTCACCAATGGAGACAAGGGTAAGAAAAAGTTCAAGGGGAAGGGAAAGAGAACTGCATCTCACAAAAGGAAGGAGAAAAATAACATGCAAAAATTGTTCAAAGAGGTCACATGAAGCTCATTGTTGGAAGCTTCATCCCAAGATGAAACTAGTGTTTAACAACAAAGCGAAGTGAAAAATAGCTGCTACTACACAACATGACTTAAAGCTCGATTCTGGGAGATGAAACAAATATCAATAAAATGGGAATGAAAGGTAAGGACATCGCAAATAACAGTTTCTCAATTTGTCCTAATGATATCAACATGAGAAATCAGGAATTGAACTTTTCCTATTTCAGTTTATTTCAAAGCACACCAAAATTGATACACCTTTTTATAGTGGTTCACAAGAAAATTTGATTTCCAAAGATCGTTACCAAGAAACTAAACTTGGGGAAAGACCATTCCTCATCCAAGACCATATCCTTTAGGTTGATATGAAATAATTCAAACTTAAAAAAGTTACAAGGAAATTCATCTTTAAATTTGCAATTAAAGCAAAATTTCTTAATGAAGTTAAAACTTCATGTTGTACCACTTGGATATTTATGGAATTTCTTTGGGAAGCCCATATTTGTATAATAGAAAAGATATTTCCCATCGCCATGTGTTGGCATATCATCAAATGCAATATGGTATTGTATACATTGTTATACCACATCGATAGAAACTAAATCTTTCACTTGTAAATGTCGGATAAAATGAAGAGACTTGCCAATCCTAGCAAGAATTTTGTGCTTCTAATGGTCAAGCAAGAGAATGATGTTACAAATGAAGCTTTTCAAGGTTTTGATTCAAGATTAAAATATGATTTGGTTGAGTTTGTTAACCAATATGATGATATGTTTCAAGAGCCAAAAGGATCTCCTCCCAAGAGGGGAATCCAACATGAAATACAATTCGCGTAATATTTTCCCTCTTCCTAACATTGGAATGTACAAGATGTTAATGATGGAAATTACGAAATTAAAAAGCAAATTCAAGAGTTGTCGGACAAAGGGATCATTACACCAAGTACTTTTCCATGTGGGTAACCTATTTTTTTGGTGCAAATAAAGATGGAACATGGTGCATGTGTGTGGACTTTCGTACATTGAACAAAATTATAGTAAAGAACCATTACCCACTTTGTGAATTGATGATTTACTTGATCAATTGAAAGATGTAAAATATTTACTAATTTGGACTTGAGGATCGATATCAACAATTAGAATCGTTGAAGGTGACATGAGTATACATTCAAAACAAAGCAATGTTTGTTTGAATGTCTTGTTACGCCTTTAGGTCTTTGCAATGCTCCGCCTACCTTTATGCGTGTGATGAATGATGTATTGATTCCATTTCTAGATAAGTTTGTGATAGTATACCTAGATGACATATTTATTTTTAGTAAATCTCGTGAATAATATGGCATGCATGTCAAAAAAGTACTTGATGTATTAAAGAAAGAACAATTGTTTTTAAAGATAACAAATGCAGCTTGGAAAACTTCTTTAGTGTATTTGGGTCACATTGTAAGAACTATATTACTTAGTAAGCATCCTTTGTTGGTTAGAACAAATTTTCCTTATTGTTGTTGCAACCCGTAGCCTCCATATTGTTATTATTGTGCCCCATAAAATCCACTATTTTTAATACAGTCTCACATTATTATTGTTAGGCCTGCCAGGATTATATTGTGACCCCATGGACTCCTATATATAGAAAGCAGTGTTTTGTCATTTGTATCATCCAAGAATTTTTTCATTTATGTAATGTAAAGGAGTTTTCCCTTAAAGCGATGATTTCTAAGGCATTTATCTCTCTTTTCTTCTATTTTGGGAGTTGGTTTCCTCTATATCATTTGGTATTGGAGCTTTTGGATTCTAGGGTTTCACTACTTCAAACATGTCATCGTGAAATTCTTGTTATAATTTTTTCTACGAAGGTTCTGACAGTTAAAAAAACCGAAATTACAAGAAAACCTATGAAATCATATAGTAACTTCGATATTGGTTCGCAATAGTATTGGAGATATGATCTATGGAAGTTATGATTTTGCAGTTCCCCGAATTTCATCTCAAATTCACCAGGTGACCTTGGTGGTAAAATTGTCATAACACTTTCTCTGTTAATTTGACATTGGAATTATAAAAAGTAACAGAAATCGTACGTAACATATTTTTTATGGGACACTGAATCAAGGAGGAAACAAGCATACGTGGCATGTCGTAAAATTTATCTCTGACTAATTAGTCCATAATTAGGTCATTATGGGAGATTGGGCATAACTTTGCCTTGAAGAATCCAAATCAAGCCGTAATTCGTGGAATTGGAAAGAAGATTTTAGAGGGATACTAAATTCGTCGGGTTAAAATCTCTGGGGTCGTAAATTACAAGATACATCATTTTCAATATCGAAATCCTCAAAAAAGCAAGAAAAATTTGTGTATTTTTTAAATTGCACGAGTCTTGTTTGAAAAATCAATTTGAAGTATTCCTATGGGCATATTGGAAGCATAGATAATAGTATCAAGTTCTAAAATTCGCTAAAATGAATTCAACACCCATTAATCCCTAAGAAGGCTCTACTATGATCGATGAAGATGAAGAAGTGTAACATGATATATCAAAATTGCAAGAAAAAGTATCACAATTTCATCTTCAAAGAGTAACAAAAAATGAAAAGGAAGTTTTTAAAGAAAGTTAAGCTACATGGATGGTTTGAAGAAAGGTGTGGAAAATAAGATGGATGGTTTGAAGAATGGCATGGAGTTTAACAGTTATGATGATGAAGAAAGCAACGAGTAGACAACATGGAAGACATAAAGAATGATCTAAAAGCGTACATGGAAGGTTTGGAAGGAAGGTTTCACAAAGTTGAGAAGCAAGAAATGATTCCTAATGACGAAAAGGTAGTAGAGGAAACTCTACGATGACAAAAAAAATTGTTAATCATGATTTCATAAACTCTAATGTTACTGAAGACCCACCATAATCCAAAGATCGATATGATAAAGTTTGATGGCAAGGATCCCGTAACATGGATACTACAAACGGAGCAATATTTTGATCTACATAACGTGAAAAACACACAAAAGGTACGCATTGAGTCTTACATTTACAACAAAATACATTTGTATGGTATCAATGGATTTGATCTTGTAAAAAAATTGTCATCAACAACTTTATGGAGGAAATGATAGCACATTATGAGGATAAAAAGAGTAACAACTTCTTTTAAAGCTGCCAATTGATAAATCTCAAAAAAAAGACTGCTAGTGAAGCACATCGAGGACTTCCAAAAAATTGAATATAAGGGTAATCGATATACCGTAGGAACATAGGACCGACGTCTTCATGTGGACTTTAAAGGATAACATCAAACATTAGGTTCACCTTTGGGAACCTCCGATTCATTGGAGAAGCCATTCAAAGGTAGGCAAGAAAATTTAAACGTAATATTATGGCGACAAGGAAGCCTACCACTCACATCTATAAAGATGGAAGGGTTGCTACTCCTAGACTTCCACAACCTACAATGTTTACACCACAACAATTGGAAGAAAAAGAGAAAAAGGGTTTTACATAGTTGTGATAGAAAATACACTAAAGGTCATAAGTGTGTTGAGATTGTGAAGAGGAGGAAGAAATGAACAAGAAAATTCAAAAGAAGAGAGATATACACCAGAACCAACCCCTAAAGAAAGAAGAAATGAGTCCAACCATATCCTCAATGCATTGGAGGGAATTACCACTCCTCAAATTCTCAAGATAGAAGGACATATCAACAAGAAAAAGGTAATAGTGTTGATTGATTCGGTAGTACCCATAATTTTATTCATTGTAAGGTAGCCAAGGAATTGAATTGTTTCCTATGTACATCACTAGAGTGTCAAGTGATGGTCGCAAATGGAGGAACTATAAATTTCTCTAGAAAATTCCATAATATCAAGCTAAATTCATGGGGGAATATGTATTGAATAGTCCAATTTTCTTTCCATTCCAATGGGAGGTGTTGATGTTGTACTGGGGAGTAAAATGGTTGCAATATTCGGGTATAGTAGCTTTTAATTTTCAACAACTTTTCTTGAAATTGTTTTGGAAGGAAAGGAAGTCTAATTACGTGGTATCGTGGAAGCCAAGAAAAGATAATAAGCTCTAATTTCATGAAAAATATTTTGAATAAAGAAAACAAGGTATCTGTACAATTATGCTCACTAGAAGTTCCAACAACAACACGCTATTTCTCAAGATTCCAAAAAAGTCTTCGTTGACAACCATTCCAAGGTGTTTGAAACTCCCAAAAGACTCCCACCTATTCGTGATCGTTGATCATGCTATTCATTTGATTCCGTGAAGTGTTCCTCCAAACATCTGCCTTACAGTATATCCTTATGTCCAAAAGAGTTTTAATTGATCACAGAATGCTGAGGTCACATCTGAACTCAGTCAATTTCTTTCTACTCCGCAATATTGGTGCAAAAGAAGGATGGATCATGGTGCATGTGTCTAAATTATAGGGAGCTCAATAAGCTCATTATTAAAGATAAATTTCCCATTCCCGTGATCGATGAATTATTGGATGAATTACATGGAGCAATTTATTTTACCAAGTTGGATCTTCGTTTAGGATATCATAAAATTAGAATGAAGATCGTAAGATATTCCGAAAATAGAATTCTTCGAACTCATGAGGGTCATTATGAATTTTTGGTCATGACTTTTGGATCACCAACGCACCTTCTACATTTCAAGGGTTTATGAATTCCATTTTCAAACCCTTCCTTAGAAAATTTGTGTTAGTAATTTTTGATGATATACTAATCTACAATGTGTCTTGGAAGGATCATGTTCAACATGTTGACAATGGTACTCAAACTATCAAGGAGAAACAATTATATGCAAAAAACTCCAAATGTTTCTTGGAGTACAAGAGGTGGAATATATGGGTCATATTGTATCTCAAAGAGGGTGTCAAGGCAAATTCTAACAAAATTAATGCCATTAAGGAATGGAAAGTCCCCACAACCATAAAGAAGCCATGCAGGGATTTGTCTCCAAGTTAATGGCATTATTGTAAGTTTTTTAAGAATTATGGGAGAATAGCAGCACTCTTAACAACATTATCAAAACATACATTTTGATGGACCAAGAAACTAAGGCCTTTCAACATCTTAAATAGGCAATGTTCCTCAAAGACCGGTCTTAGCTATGCCGTACTTTTCAAAAACCTTTTCGTTATTTTGGAATGTGATGCCTCAGAAATGGAATTGGTGTTTTTTTAATACAAGAAGGAAGACCCATTACTTTTGAAAGTCGTCCAATAAAAGGAAAGTATTTACGTAAAGTTATCTATGAGAAGAAAATTTTGGCAATACTACATGCACTAAAGAAATGGCGACCTTACCTAATGGGAAGACACTTCAAGGTAAAAAATCGATCATGATAGTCTTAAATACTTTTTGGAACAAAGACTCGTCTTAAGAAGAGAAAAAAAATGTATCCACAAAGATGTTGGGTTATGACTTTGAAATCATCTACAAAAAAGGAAGCTAAATGTTGTTGAAAACGCACTCTCAATAAAGGAAGAAGAGTTGGAAGCATTGTTTTATGCCATTTCTATTATCCAAGGCATTGGATAACCGAAGCAAGGGATGAATGGAAGAATGACGAAGAAGTGTGAACACTCATTAAAAAGTTGTAGCAAGATCCTAGTACATCCGATACATCTAGTTGGAAAAATGATTCCTTATGGTACAAAGATCGCTATATCTTGTAAGAATTCCCAACTAAAACAAACTATTCTTTTGGAATTTCACACCTCCTTAGAGGACACTACTATATTTAAAATCACTATTGCAGAAGAAAGAATTTTTCGGGGATGGCCTTAAATACAGATATTCAAAAGTTTGTGGCGTAATGTCTGGTTTGCCAACAAAATAAAGTTGAGACACACCTTGTCCTTCTACAACCTTTATCCATTCTGACTAACGTTGGGGAGGAGGTTTCCAATGGATTTTATCATAGGTTTACCTAACTCTCAAGGAAATAGTTTCATCATTTTGTGGTAGTTGATAGACTGTCACATGCACACTTTTGTGCATTATCTTCACATTTAAATAAAGTACAATTGTTACCGCATTTATGGAACAATTCAAAAGCTACATGGAAACCCAAGTATTATTGTAACAGATAAAGATCCCATTTTTACCGGAAATATTTAGATGAAATCATTTTATTTTTTGGGTACTCAACTAGGCTCATAGCTCATCTTATCATCCTCAATCCGATGAGAACCGAGATAGTGAACACAATGTTTTGAAGGATATATTCTTTGTTTTGTGTCCGATAAACAAACCCAATGGGCCCATGGTTACCTTCCGTCGTATGGTGGTATAACACTCTTTCCATACTACGTAAAGAAAAATGACCCCATTTATGACACTTTATGGATATCATCCACCGTCCATCAAGCATCATCTTTAAGAGAAAATTCTAAGGTTCAAGCAATGGAAGATCACATCACTGCATTAACAGCAATTTCTCCAAATCTTAAAAGGATAACCTAAATTTGGCACAAAGTCAAATGAAACAACAAAGTGTGATCAACATTGCAAAGAAGAGTAGTTTTGGCATAGGAGATTAGGCATTTTTATGGCTACAACCATACAAACAAATGTCCCTCAAGAAAGTCAAAGAAGAACACAATAAATTATCACCAAAGTACTATGTTCCTTACAAGGTGTTGAAAAACATTGGTATTATGGGCATACCTGATCTTCCCCGCTTCTCTTGAGCGGCACCATTTTTCCACAGCCGAAGTTTAAAGAAGGTTATAGGTGAAAATTCCGCTCAAACAATATTTCCAAGTTGACGAGGAAGGAAAAATCATATTGGAACCCGAAGTACAGCCATGGAAACAAGAAAAATACGCCTACGAAATCGATCAATTTCAAAGACTCATCAAGAAATGAAGAACTTACCCAATTAAAGATTCCACATAGAGATGATAATTTTATACAAGGCATCCAGAGCTACTCAAGCATCGAGGACGACACTTTTTTGAAGGAGAGGGTATGTTAGGTCCCGATATTACTAGTAGTCCCTTGTCGTTGTTAGTGTAGCCCCTATTGTTATTTTTTTTACCCATGTAGCCCCCATATTATTATTGTACCCCATTAACCACTATTGTTATCATGGCAGTGCCCTCACATTATTATTGTTAGATCGCCTAGGATTATATCGACCCCATGGAAATCCTATATAGAAAGGAGGTTTTTAATTTGTATCATCCAAGAATTATTCATTTATGTAATGTAAAGGAGTGTTCCCCCTCGAAGTGGCCGATTTCTAAGGCATTGATCTTCTTCTTTCTTCTATTTTGGGAGATGGTTTCATAACACATTGTCGTGGAGGAGGTGAATTGGAAAATAGATCCGTCCAAGGTTGATGTCATTTTGAATTGGCCAAATCCCAAAATAGCTACAAAGGAAAGAAGATTTTTAGGGGAATCCAAATATCGGAGGATGTTTATTGGCAATTCTCTTCTATCATAGCTCCACCGCATGCATCGACAAGTGTGAAGTGCGTTTATTCCAAAGGGGGAGGTAAATGAAAAAAGGCATTTGATGCATTGGAAGAAAACATCATTTCCAAATTTCCAAGATTTGCACTTCCATACTTGAGACAATTATCGAGACCAGTCGATGCCGTGATTACGCCTATGGGAAAGTGGGCCTCATGCAACATGGTAAGCTCATATGTTTTCATTCGGAAAATTGTAATGGTGCGTGATTAATCATCATATGAAAGTGAGTTGTATGCATTGGTGAAAAGTGTGAAAAAAGTGTAAACACCACTTGAAGGGTAAGGAAAAAAAAATTATTCACACCGATCATCAACCGTTGCAAAATACTTGCAATCACAAAAAAGTTGCGTAAATCAAGGCACTTCATATGGATGGGTTTTCTTCAATAAGCTCCACTTGGTGATAAGGTATAAGAAAGTTATCTACAATAAAGTCGTTGACATTCTTCTAGGCCTATTGTTAGCATATGTACTATTCTTAAGCATAATTCTATTTTTAATGAGAGCTATGTTCAAAAACATGTTTAGATAAGATTTTCAAGATGTATATGCAAATTTAAGGCAAGGGAACCAAGTATAGGAATTATATTATCACATGGCCAGATAACTTGTTGTACCATATTCATAAGCTTTGTATTCCACAGTAAGAAAGATTCAATATTATAAGAGAGGCACATACTTCTTATTGCTAGTAATTTTGCAGTAATTAAGACAAGTACATCTACAAAGGTATTGTTATCGTCTGTATGCTTGAAAGTGTGTCACGTTTTATTAGAGGTTGCACATTATGTGTTGTTGGTAAGCCTAGCAATATAAAGTCAGATTTTACACTCCACTTCCATTACCTTCTCCGTCCATGGGAGAGTGTTTCTATGGACTTCTGCTGGAGGTATTCCTATGCCGCAGGAATCATGATTATCTTTTTGTAGTCCTCGATAGGTTTATAAAAATGTGTATTTTGATGCCATGTAAAAATAAAATTACAAACTTGAAAAAAACTTCTTATTTATTCTTCGAATGTATGGGTGCATTTTGGATTGCCTACATCCATTGTTAGTGATTGAGATTTCACTTTGTTGTGGTACCTTGACAGCCAGGATTCATGGACACCAAATTGAAAAATAGGATAACATTTCATCCGCAAATGTATGGTCGAACAAAGGTGGTGAACAAAAGATGTTGATACATCTTCTTTCAAGTCATCAGCAAAAAAGCATCCTAATTTTGGGAGGAAAACTTTGCACTACATTCAACATGCTTACAACCTGGGAAGTTAATTTTCAACTTAAACATCGCCATTCGAGGCATGTTTGGGATACTGTCAAATATCCTTTGGATTCTCATTTTTTGGAAAGGATATTGCTATTTATGGTCATATTGACATAGAAAGTTCCAAGAGGTTCATTTGGAATCAACCAATTAATGCATACTAAGCAATCCAAGAACATCTATGAGCTGCTTCATAAAGAGAAGTATGATAAGCATCGTGTAGAACATGAAACTCACCCGGTCAAGTTTGGCTTAAAATTAGCAAAGAAAATCTTCAATAAAGGTAAAAACTCGAAACCAATTCGATATGGTCCACATTCAAAATTTTAGAAAAGATTGGTGAAAATGTTTTCAAAGTTGAATTTTCCTTCATATATGAAAATTCATGTTCTTGTTGATGTTGAGAACTTACATGGTTGTATGTGCCGCCTTGATTTAAGATCAAAGAGAACATGTCGTATTCCTTCCGATTGAGATTTTTTTTCGAATACCTCGATGAACTACAACAAGACACAATTTTCGACAAAAGGACAAGGTCTTCAAAACGAGGGAATGTGGATTACCTTCGTGTGGGGCTCAAAGGCATAAATCCAAGCAAGGCCAAATGGATCAAGATCGAAAGGTGAGGAATCGTGCCCTCATTTTTTGAACAACTAAAATTGATCTTTTAGGTTCCAAAATCTTCCAAGTTGGGAGGAGTGACTAAAGCTCAAAATTATACAAAAATGAAAGTCGTCGAAATTATGGAACTTGAACAACGTAGGACAGGACTCTGGCTGCTCGACCTAGCGCACCTATTTCGCTTAAAAATCGACACCAAATACTCCCGTAAATGTGTTTTTTCTGCTTTTTCGAACAAGTATATTTAAAAAATGCAGACAAATCCTGGCTTAGTAGTTTGTACTCGTAAATCGGCATGCCCGTATGGTAGGTTGACCGGTCAAAGGGTATTTTCTTCCGCGAATTATGTTTTTACACTTGGATTTATGGTATTGGGTCGAGTTGGTGAATTTTGATTGGGTTAAGGGGATGGCCAACCACAAAAGCTGCCACTGGGCTCAGGGCCATGAGTCACCAAGGGTATCCCGAGGGCATCAAAATTATGGTCGAGGTCCTTAACGATGGGTAACAACCCGCTACCTCCTTCATAAAACACCGATAAATACTATCATACCACACATGTTATTTATTATATCATATGATGCAATACATATTTGAATTATGGTTGGTGGAGGTGTTGTGGAAGGGGCCAAGGCTTAGCCCTGGACTCCCCAAACATTGTTTCATATAACCACAACCGAAGAACTGGGGCGCGACGGAGCCGTCCGCACAAACCGCCGAGCAACCGGCCGATGTGACCTCGCTTCTAATAGTTTGCCGAGATCACCACCGGATCTTCGACCTTTTAGTCGCCATACAAGGCCGCCAATGTGACCACAATGCACTAATAGTAGGCGTTAGTTAACTACTCGACATATTTTTTTATTTAAAAAAATATTTATGCTAAATGTATAGTTTGATTTTTCAAATTTAAGGCGTCATTGGGCTAATTAAGGTTCCAAGCATTTAGCCCGTAATTTGGGAAATTGTCACCTTAATTAGTCGAATTAAGGGTGAAATTGGTAGGATCGGGTACGGATTTTGGGAAATTGTGGAGAAATTATCGTGAAAAACTAGGGAGGCTCATAACTTCTCCATTTTTCGACCAATTTTGGATCAAAGAGGCTATATATGAATTTTTTGGCATTCTCGAGCCGATGAAAACATTTTTGAAGCCATTTGAGCACTTCAGAATGTATAAAATCACTATTTTGAGAAAAATAAAATATTTCTAAGCCATTGAGCTAAAACAAAGAGAGACGTATCCCAAGAGGGGGTGAACTCCTTCATGATCAATTGTTTTGTGGTTATTATTATGGTGCATTTGTCCGTTGTTTCTATATATTTTAGAGTTTATTTACATGTTTTA